>CM077450.1:1290000-1432500 GCA_039654765.1 Mylopharyngodon piceus | reverse complement strand
CGTTCATCTTCAGAACACAAATTAAGATATTTTTGATGAAATCCGAGAGGTATATGACTTGTCCACACACTTTCAAGGTCCAGAAAGGTACTAAAGACATCGTTAAAACAGTCATGTGACTGCAGTGGTTCAACCTTAATGTTATGAAGTGACGAGAATACTTTTTGTGCGCAAAAACAAAACAAAAATAACGACTTTATTCAACAATCTCTTCTGTGTCATTATCCTTACACACAGTGAAGGCTTCCGCGTTTACGTCTGAATGCCGGCTCAGTACGACGCACGCATGTGACGCTGACGCAATAGCCGGCCAATAATGAATCGCCATTCTGACGTAGAACCTGGAAGCGCTGGACGTAAACAACATATGAAAATGACACAGAAGAGAAGAGATTGTTGAATAAAGTCATTATTTTTGTTTTGTTTTTGCGCACAAAAAGTATTCTCGTCTCTTCATAACATTAAGGTTGAACCACCGCAGTCACATGACTGTTTTAACGATGTCTTTAGTACCTTTCTGGACCTTGAAAGTCTATGGACGAGTCATATACCTCTTGGATTTCATCAAAAATATCTTAATTTGTGTTCTGAAGATGAACGAAGGTCTTACGGGTGTGGAACGACATGAGGGTGAGTAATTAATGACAGCATTTTTATTTTTGGGTGCAAAACAATTACTTTTCCTTTTTGATTCTGGAGTGAAGTGTGACCCTGATGTATTTTCATGAGATTTACCCCATAAATATCATGACTGATGGAGAAAAAAATCATGACTGATCCGTTATCCATAAATCCTTTCTGCATGCCATCCGCAATGATATCCAGTGCCTCTGATGAAGAGAAAGAACTTAACGCCAGCCGCCTGATGATAATTATTGCATTTCTTTGTTGTGTACTTCAAAAACAAAACAAAAAACTGGGAACTCTTGACGTAATTCTCGTTTTCCATTTTCTGGAGCGCGTTCATAAAGTGGACGACGGGAGAGGTTAGTGCTTCGAACAACACGGACATGCACTCGTTCTCTGTAGAAACGCCACAGATTCACTTGGAAGAGTAGGACACTCACCTAAAGAGGAAGCATGCAAACGTTTAAGAGAAAACACATCAGTTTCTCCCTATCCAACTTCACTGAGAGAAATCCTGAAGCACGTACAGGAACGGCTTCTCCATTCGCACTCCAAAGTCTCAGTATGGCTTCGTTCACCTCCGCGTAAAAGTCGCTATTGCCGTAGTTTGAGTCAGGGAGGGAAATTCTCTCATATAAAATGAAAAATGTAGAAAAAAAAAAAAAAAAACAAGAGAGAGGGTTTCCATGTTGGGAGGCACAGTCACTGATACACAGTCCAGGGATTTTTCGGCTTCATTTCCGGTGCTTTTCCAGTTTTTTACTCTTGGCCGTTCGCTTAGAGAGATCCAGGCCGGAACGGATCCCGGCCAGGTGTAAGAGAGACCCGGCCGCCTCTTTCAACTCCTCGTCCAGTTCCGGTTTGGACTCGTGGCGGGCCCGTTTTCCCGGAAGAGGGCACTTGACGGTGAGCGGGCGGCGAACGGGAAGCGAGGGCAGGCGTGAGTTCCTCTCCTCCTCCGAGTCCTCGTCGCTGTGGAAACCCTCGCTGCCGGCTCGGCGGCCCTGGCCGGAGTCGCAGCCTGCCTCGTCTAGGGACGACAGTGAGGATGAGGAGGACGAGGAAGAGCGAGACGAGCAGCGCTGGAAGGAGGAGCTGCTGTAGTTGTGGTCCTGCTTTGGGTCGCTGCTTACTAGGACCGAGTCCGGGCGTGAGAGGTCTATAGGGCTGTCCGGGTCACCTGTGGACCAAACCACACCAATTATGACATGGACAGAACACTCGTAACGCAAAGTTTCTGACATCATCATTGAAATGTTATGTTTAAAGAAGATCTATTATGCCCTTTTTCAAAGTCTTGATGTTGTTTTTAGGCTCTACTAGAACAGGTTTTTATGGGTCTATGTGATTTGGGGACATGTTCTTGACAGGCTTCATGAGATTTAGACAAATTTTCCATCTTTGAAGTGTCAATCTGTAAACTGCCGTTATGAAACGCGTCATCAAGTACTTTCATCCGCCCGTCTTAATGAAGCCCTCTTATGATGGTTTATTCTGCTATGGGTGATTAAGGCTCATTAGAGGTAGAGAACACTACAGTGACACGCTTAACGAGGATAAAGACGTGTGAAGGAAGTGCAATGCTGCACTAATTACCAGCAAGAGCTTTTAGTCATTACACAGACATATCTGCAAAACCATCCCCATAAATAAAGACGCAAACGTGCCTTTCTGGATGAACCTGAACTAAACAGAATCATCACTGAACATGAGACACTGGAGCAGAACATCAGACTCACAAATACAGACAGACAGACAGATAGAACGATCGATCGATCAATAGATAGATATATGGAACAATATATGGAACGGTAGATGGAATGATAAAATGGAACAATAGAACGATCGATAGAACGAACAGCAGAACGAAGGATAGAATGAATGACTTAACGATCAATGATAGAACGATGAATATAGCGATAGATAGGAATGATAGATGTAATGATAGATGGAACAACAGATGGAACAAACTGCAGAACGAAGGATAGAACGAAAGAACGATGGATAGAACAATAGATACACAGACAGACAGAACGGCAGAAAGGATAGAACGAACGATAGAATGACAGAATGATAGATAGATGGAACAATAGATGGAACAATAGATGGAACGAACTGCAGAACGAAGGATAGAACGAACGAAAGAACAATAGAACGATCAATAGATAGAACGATGGATAGAACGAACGATAGATAGATAGAATGATGGAATGATAGACATAACATTAGAACGAACGGATGTTAGAACGAATGAATGTTAGAACGAATGAACGTTAGAACGATCGATAGAATGAACGGCAGAACGAAGGATAGAACGAAATAACGACAGAACGAACAACAGAACGAACGATAGAATGAACAATAGAACGATCAGTGATAGAACGATGGAACGAACAATAGAACGAACGATAGAACGATCAGTGATAGAACGAAAGAACGATGGATAGAGCGATAGATGGGCTGATAGATAGGTGGATAGATACAGAACAACAGAATGAACGATAGATAGATCGATCGATAGATAGAACGAAGGAACAGACCGAACGATAGAACGATAGATAGAATGATAGAAAGATGGATAGAATGATAGATAGAACAATCGATAGATAAAGCGATAGCTAGTCAGAACGAACGATAGAACGAACGATAGATCGATAGATAGATAGAGATGGATGGAACGATAGACAGACAGATATAATGATCGACAGAACGAACGTTAGAACAAACGATCGATTGATAGAACGATCAATAGAACGAACGAACGATAGAACGAAGGAACAGAACGAACGATAGATAGAATGATAGAAAGATGGATAGAACGAATGATAGAACAATAGATAGATAGAATGATAGACAGAACGTTAGAATGAACGATAGAACAATCGATAGATAAAACGATAGCTAGACAGAACGAACGATAGATTGATACATAGAGATGGATGGAACGACAGACAGACAGATAGAATGATACACAGAACGAACGTTATAACAAACGATCGATTTATAGAACAATAGATAGATAGATAGATAGATAGATAGATAGATAGATAGATAAACAGAACAGACAGACGGATGGTGAGGTAGACAGAACATCAGATAAAATGTTCTACAGAACATTAGACAAGATTATTGATGGTCAGGATGTCAGAGAGATTGGCGGAGGTCTTCTCTTACAGGGGTCACTGTGGTGTCCGGGGGCCGAGTTTAACAGCATCATGGCAGTCGCGGCATCGATGTCAGACTCTGTAAAAGACACGAGACACACAGCGGTCAGAGCACTGCTCAGTGTTAGTGAGTGTGAGAGAGTCTACGGAGGGAAATCAAGGGGCTGGAGTTTCTCTGTTTCCATGCAACCCTTCAGAAGCTTTGAATTATTCATTACTAACCAGACAGAGGAGAGAGTGAACACTGCCACCATACTCAAGGTGACGGAGAAAGAGAGAGAAAATGCTTTATAAAGATAAATAATGAAAACAGTCCAGACTACATCGAAAAAAAAAACATAATTCACAGAGTTCTCATACTTTCTGACCAATGAATTTCCTTGCTTATGACACTCCTCGAGCAGGATGGATTCTGATGTAAATGTTTTTAATTTTGACTTATTCACCTGAAAAAAACAGAAATGGCTCACCTTTTAGAGAGCAGTCCTGAAGGAAGAGGTGACGTGCGGGTGAGAAGGCACTGTCAGACAGACGGAAAGACAGACAGACATAAATCAGTTTCACTTCGACTTGAGCTCCGAATGACAACTTAAATTATGCCCCTTTTCAAAGTCTACTACAATAGGTTATTATGCTTAAATGTTCAAAAAACACATTATTTTCCCCATATTGTACACTGCTGCAGCTCCTCTCTTCCCAGTCTGTCAGTAACGCTCTGTTTAGTTCCTGTCTCGCTGCTTATGTTCACACTGTCAGTCCAAATCCCATTATTTGTGTATCCGATTAGAATCTGATCTAAATTGACTGTCCACACTGAGTATCACAACTGTTTAGATCTGATTTGTGAGTCCCGTGGCGCTCTTGTTTTCCAGAATATCTGCATTGGTTTCTTTTGCAGTGATGTTGCGTTGGTAGGTATTCGCCAAAAACAACCGCAATATGGAGGGGTTTGCAATACAGATGTGCAATACTTATAGTCAGACTGAAACTGATTTCCAGAAATGCGATTTGAAAATGATTTCAAACCACATATGAATGTAGTTCGAAATGGATTTGTTAAAAAAAAAAAAAAAAAAAAAAATCACATTTCATGTGATTTTTTTGCAATTCATATTTGCTAAATATAATCGGATTCCAATCGGATATGCACAAAATTAGACAGTCTTATGAAGCCTCTCGAGCAGGATGGATTCTGATGTAAATGTTTTTATCATTCATCAGCTGGAGAAAAAAACTATTCTGAAAATGATTCCAACGATAGTGTTCCTCTGTGCAGTTATTGATATAGTTGTGATTTGGATTCTGCTATTGGTGTGAACAAGCTATATGCCGAAAAAATAGTAGGCTAAATGAAGTGTGACCCTGATGTATTTTCATGAGATTTACCCCATAAATATCATGACTGATGGAGAAAAATCATGACTGATCCGTTATCCATAAATCCTTTCTGCATGCCATCCGCAATGATATCCAGTGCCTCTGATGAAGAGAAAGAACTTAACGCCAGCCGCCTGATGATAATTATTGCATTTCTTTGTTGTGTACTTCAAAAACAAAACAAAAAACTGGGAACTCTTGACGTAATTCTCGTTTTCCATTTTCTGGAGCGCGTTCATAAAGTGGACGACGGGAGAGGTTAGTGCTTCGAACAACACGGACATGCACTCGTTCTCTGTAGAAACGCCACAGATTCACTTGGAAGAGTAGGACACTCACCTAAAGAGGAAGCATGCAAACGTTTAAGAGAAAACACATCAGTTTCTCCCTATCCAACTTCACTGAGAGAAATCCTGAAGCACGTACAGGAACGGCTTCTCCATTCGCACTCCAAAGTCTCAGTATGGCTTCGTTCACCTCCGCGTAAAAGTCGCTATTGCCGTAGTTTGAGTCAGGGAGGGAAATTCTCTCATATAAAATGAAAAATGTAGAAAAAAAACAAAAAAAAAAAACAAGAGAGAGGGTTTCCATGATGGGAGGCACAGTCACTGATACACAGTCCAGGGATTTTTCGGCTTCATTTCCGGTGCTTTTCCAGTTTTTTACTCTTGGCCGTTCGCTTAGAGAGATCCAGGCCGGAACGGATCCCGGCCAGGTGTAAGAGAGACCCGGCCGCCTCTTTCAACTCCTCGTCCAGTTCCGGTTTGGACTCGTGGCGGGCCCGTTTTCCCGGAAGAGGGCACTTGACGGTGAGCGGGCGGCGAACGGGAAGCGAGGGCAGGCGTGAGCTCCGAATGACAACTTAAATTATGCCCCTTTTCAAAGTCTACTACAATAGGTTATTATGCTTAAATGTTCAAAAAACACATTATTTTCCCCATATTGTACACTGCTGCAGCTCCTCTCTTCCCAGTCTGTCAGTAACGCTCTGTTTAGTTCCTGTCTCGCTGCTTATGTTCACACTGTCAGTCCAAATCCCATTATTTGTGTATCCGATTAGAATCTGATCTAAATTGACTGTCCACACTGGGTATCACAACTGTTCAGATCTGATTTGTGAGTCCCGTGGCGCTCTTGTTTTCCAGAATATCTGCATTGGTTTCTTTTGCAGTGATGTTGCGTTGGTAGGTATACGCCAAAAACAACCGCAATATGGAGGGGTTTGCAATACAGATGTTGTCTTATGGTCAGACTGAAACTGATTTCCAGAAATGCGATTTGAAAATGATTTCAAACCACATATGAATGTAGTTCGAAATGGATTTGTTAAAAAAAAAAAAAAAAAAAAAAATAACATTTCATGTGATTTTTTTGCAATTCATATTTGCTAAATATAATCGGATTCCAATTGGATATGCACAAAATTAGACAGTCTTATGAAGCCTCTCAAGCAGGATGGATTCTGATGTAAATGTTTTTATCATTCATCGGCTGGAGAAAAAAAAACTATTCTGAAAGTGATTCCAACGATAGCGTTCCTCTGTGCAGTTATTGATATAGTTGTGATGTGGATTCTGCTATTGGTGTGAACAAGCTATATGCCAAAAAAATAGTAGGCTAAATCATGCGCACGATTTAGCAAATCGAGAGAACGAAGTAGTAAATCGTGCGAACAATTTAGCAAATCAAGGGAACGAAATAGTAAATCGTGCAAACAATTTAGCAAATCAAGGGAACGAAATAGTAAATTGTGCACACAATTTAGCAAATCGAGGGAACAAAATAGTAAATTGTGCGCACAAGCAAAATGAGGGAACGAAATAGTAAATAGTACGAAATATTTAGCAAATCGAGGGAACGAAATAGTAAATCGTGAGCACGATTTAGCAAATCGATGGGACGACGTAGTAAATCGTGAGCACGATTTAGCAAATCAAGAGAACGAAATAGTAAATCGTGCGTACAAATCGAGGGAACAAAATAGTAAATCGTGAGCACGATTTAGCAAATCGAGGGAATGAAATAGTAAATCATGCGCATGATTTAGCAAATCGAGGGTACGAAATAGTAAATCTTGCATACAAATCGAGGGAACGAAATGGTAAATCGTGCGCAGGATTTAGCAAATCGAGGGAACGAAATGGTAAATGGTGCGAACGATTTAGCAAATCGAGGGAACGAAATAGTAAATCGTGCGAACGATTTAGCAAATCGAGGGAACGAAATAGAAAATCGTGCCAATGATTTTGCAAATCGGGGCAACGAAATAGTAAATCGTCCCAACGATTTAGCAAATCGAGGGAACGAAATATTAAATAGTGCAAAAGATTTAGCAAATCGAGGGAACAAATTAGTAAATCGTGCGCATGAGTTAGTAAATCGAGGGAACGAAAGTAAATCGTGCGAACGATTTAGCAAATCGAGGGAACGAAATAGTAAATCGTGCGCACAAATGTATTTATTTCCCCTGCATGTCATGTGCGGGGCTACAAAAGTTTTTAACATCTACAGTAATTTAATTCAGCATCTTTATGCCATTTTGGAACAGTCAGGCGTCATTTAAATGACCGTAGCGGTCAACTCACACGCCATTTTTGTAATTAAAACTATTTTATATCAGATGGAGCCCAACAAAAATAGTAACTGTGAGACATACTGCATCAGGTGCTTATAGAGATTGTAGTTTTATGCAGTTTTGTTTGGCAACTTTCTAGCCAGAATGAGTTGTTGGTGAATTTTTTTTTTTCTTCAATGGAGATGTATGGAACAGGATTGGTTTAGGTGGACGGGCTCATCCCACACATTTCCACCGAAGTTTGTACAATAGTAAATGTGTGTGTTACCTGGGTGGGGACGCAGGGGGTGTGCAGAAGGAGTGGGCTGTGGGAAAGTGCTGTTTCTTCAGGGCTTGGATCAGATTGGGTCTGTATTCAGGGTCCACACACCACAGAGAACCCTTCCCATTAACCTACCAGAACCACACCAACACACACAGTTAGACAGAAGGTGACTTCAGCACATCTGAAGTAAACTGTAAAAAGTGCACTTATCACAACCATTAGGTCACGCTGAATGGAACCACAAAGTCCAATCTGATTGGTTAACTACTGCTCATGATCTTAAAGATGTTTTACAGTAGATTACATTTTTATGACTGGATTCTGTCCGCATTTTCCGCATCATGGAAATATATTCTGCTTAAAAACCAAACTGTCAATATAAGCCACAGCCATTATACTGCAGGTGTGCAAGAAACATCATTTTTATGTAGCGGCCCATTTCACTCCAAACACATAGAAAGAAAACGACAACAGGCTGACACTTTTACAGCAGCCCGGTGAGAGCTACTCACTGCTGAACAGTGTCTTAATGTGATCATCTAAGCATGTGATTGGCAATATAGACCCTGCTGGGAGTTTACGAGCAGCGGTTAAAAGCGCCCGATAAACATCAGAGTGTGGTTGTAAATGACATAAAGGGTGTTTATGACAGGATCTGATCCATGAGTTCTCATAATTACTGTATCAGTTAATTATTACTGCACTCAATGGATGGATTTTGTTGGAAATCAAGGGTGTTAAAGGTAGAAAACCCTCAGCTTTTACATCTCAGAGATTGATTAGTGCTGGAAAACAGTCTCAATCTGGCAAGCAGCAAAATAACGCACAAAGACAGGACAGGTCACATTTACATTACAAATTCAAAAAAAAATTAAGAAATTATATTTTGAATAAAGAAAATGAAGCTTACAGTATATTATATATATAATTTATTTATTTATTAACACACACATAGAGAGAGAGAGAGAAACACAGAGGAATAGGTAGGAGGAGGAGGGCTATAACCTTGACTCAGATTACCAGCCTGCTCATAAACAGGAAGGAGGAAACGTTGTCATGGCAACCGAAACCAGGCAGTGTCATCTGAAACCTCGGTCTCTCTCTTTGCGTGTCTGTCTGACGGATGGCCTCTCACTGGGAGTCTCTCGCCGCTGACCTCTCCCGGGTCGAGAAAAGACCATTTCACAGCCGGCCACTTACACACAATCTCTCTCTCGCTGCCATTAGTAAACATTACGGCGTCGAGTCCTAACACAGGAAATTACACTGACCGTACAGTCAGAGGAGGACGGGGACAAAGCAGTTTGAGGGAGTCTGAGAGCATTAGGACAAAGAAAAACAAAAAGCTGCGGCCTAATGGTCAGTGCACACACGTTAAGCTGTGGTGCTCTTGTGGGCGACAAGTTCAAACCTAGCTTGCAACATACATTTACAGATCTTCTCTCTACGCTCCTCTAAATAAAAAGTGGCAAAAATAAAATAAAATGTTTGCCCAACCTGCTGGGTAGTTTTATTTAACTCAACTATTGTTTAAAAATTACTATATGTCTGGCTTAAAATGAACCCAAAATATGTTAAAAATCAGACACATAATTACTAGAGGCAACAATAATAATCAAAAGGTGAACATTTATTAGTAAGCAATTTAATAAATGTTTATTGTTTAATTATTTATTAAACTTCTTAATAAATGTTCATTTATTAAACATATTAATTGAGTTCATTTTAAGCAAGCAATAATTTTTAAACAATAGTTGAGTTAAATAAAACTACCCAGCAGGTTGGGCAAACATTTAACCCAACTTGGGTTATTTTTAACCCAGCATTCTTGTGTAGAAGTGTTGTGTTTGGTGATCTCTGTGCTGAGATAAGCTGCTATCAGAGTGTGTTTGCTCTCAGTGACCTTGACTGGATTCCCCAGCTCTTTTTCTCACCGGAGTGAAGAAATCCTCAAAACTCCACCGTCACACTTACGCTCGCTACAACCACTGCACCACAGTCACAGCTCAGACTACAGCCCAGTGCTACTTTAGTATCATTAAGGATTAGTTGACTTCAGAATTAAAATTTCCTGATAATGTACTCACCCCTATGTCATCCAAGATGTTTATGTCTTTCTTTCTTCAGTCAAAGAAATTAAGGTTTTTGAGGAAAACATTCCAGGATTTTTCTCCATATAGTGGACTTCACTGGGGTTCAACGGGTTGAAGGTCCAAATGTCAGTTTCAGTGCAGCTTCAAAGAGCTCTACACGATCCCAGACGAGGAATAAGAGTCTTATCTAGAGAAACAATTGGTCATTTTATAAAAAAAAAATAAAATTCATATACTTTTTAATCATAAATGCTCATCTTGCACTGCTCTGTGATGCTCCACGCATGACGTTGGAAAGGTCACGCGTGACGTAGGCATAAGTACCGCGGTAGGGCGAAAAACTCTTTTCTCCCTCAACTTCAAAATCATCCAACATCGTTGTTTTACTTTTTTTGTAAAGGGCGTTTGATTTAGTCTTTGCACGTTCACTTTGTAAACACTGGATCGGTACTTCCACTTCCACCTTTCCAACGTGATTACATAATGTGTGGCGCATCGCAGAGCAGTGCAAGACGAGCATTTGTGGTTAAAAAGTATATAATTTTTATTTTTGTTTAGAAAATGGCCGATGGTTTCTCTAGATAAGACTCTTATTCCTCGTCTGGGATCGTGTAGAGCTCTTTGAAGCTGCACTGAAACTGACATTTGGACCTTCAACCCGTTGAAGCCCAGTGAAGTCCACTATATGGAGAAAAATCCTGGAATATTTTCCTCAAAAACATTAATTTCTTTTCGACTGAAGAAAGAAAGACATAAACATCTTGGATGACATGGGGGTGAGTAAATTATAAAGAAATTTTAATTCTGAAGTGAACTAATCCTTTAAACACTAAAATGTCTTTTTGTTCGATTTTCAAAAACTTTTTTGCTTCAAATCAAAGTTTGTAGTATTATGATTCACCTCGTAGATGTTTGGTTTGGTTCATAGCTTATAACACTTTCACAAAGACTTCTTTGAAATCCCTATGGGAGAAATGAACAGAAAAATACTTTTGGAACCAACACTGCTGAAAAAGTGGGCGGGCACTAATGCACTCTTTTAGAATGTTCAGTACATCACATGATCAACTGCTAAATTCAAATGTGCGTTCACACTTTGGCTGGCACTGAGCCAGAGACGGATGCACTCAGAGCTTGTTGCATATCACAACTATTCAGTGTTTTCAACCACATAATGTAGATTTTAGGTTTCAGTCATTTAAATACAAGTACTAGCAAAAAAATTAGCTAGTTTGTAAAAGACACTCTGATGTCTATGGAAGCGGCAATAATAATCCCTTCAACCTCAGGAGTATTAGTTAAATGACTCAATCACACAACTAACTAGTTTGCTTTGCTATGCTCACCTTCCCAAGGCTCCTCTCCACCTTGCGGAAGCACTTGTTGAGGGAGAGGTTGTGCCGCACCGAGTTTTTCCAGCCAGTAGGGGCGCTGGAGAAGTAGGGAAAGTGCTCCAGGATCCAGCCGTAGATGTCCTTCACCGGCAGCGACTTGCTGGGCGACTGTTCGATGGCCATGTATATGAGCAGGGAGAAGGAAAACGGCGGCTTTGACTTTACAGACTCTCCGCCGTGTGATGCCGCCGAGGAGATGACGGAGCTGCCGTGGTTGCCCTCGATGTCGAAGAGCGGACTGGGCCTGGACTGGGCCTCGGGGCCTCCCAGCGTGAAGTTCTGGAGCAGGTTCTCGTGGAGCCAGTTGAGGTTGGTGAGTTCTTCGTCTCCTGAGCTGGAGCTGCGGTCCAAGCTGGTGGCGAGAGGGCTGGCGGCGCACTCGGCTTCAGGCAACGTCCCACAAACCCCGCGCAGGTCCGTCCGCTCCGCCAGCACGCCCGGGGATTCTGCTTTCTTATCCGGCGACATCCCGATGATTGGACCCATTAAATCAAGGACGTCTGCTGAGGAGAGAAATAAAAAAAAAAAAAAAAGAATTATGGCTGCACAAAAAAGGTAATCTGGTAGTAATCATTTAAACCTGTTAGAAAACTTTCAAATGTGACCCTGGACCACAAAACCAGTCATAAGGGTCCATTTTTTGAAATTGAGATTTATACATCATCTGAAAGCTGAATAAATAAGCTTTTCATTGATGTATGGTTTGTTAGGATAGGACAATATTTGGAATATTTGAAAATTACCTTTAAAGTTGTCCAAATGAAGCCCTTAGCAATGCATATCCACTCACAAAAATACATTTTTGATATATTTACGGTAGGAAATTTACAAAATATCTTCATGGAACATGATCTTTACTTAATATCCTAATGATTTTTGGCATGAAAGAAAAATAGATAATTTTGACCCATACAGTGTATTGTTGGCTATTGCTATTGCAGACTTATTCCAAATGCATTTATAACTTTTTTTTTTGTGCATTGTATAATACTAACAATAATCATATTACATTCCTAGATCAAACTCATGCAAACAGTGATAAATCAATTCAAGTACGACCAAAAATTAGGATTGGGAAGAAAACTCTATTGACAATTAGACCCCACAGATCATTTATTATAGCGTGTCAAATTTGCCCCTATTTGGGTGTGAGCAAAAACATGCTGTTTTTGTGTGTGTCCCTTTAAATGCAAATGAGCTGCTGCTCCCGGCCCCCTTTCCAGAAGAGGGCGGAGCTTTAACAGCTCGTGCTTCGGTTGCTCTTCTCTAAAGCAGCCCAACATGGCCTCGCCCCCTTTGTTGCGTGTTCTCGGGGGCGGGGCTTATGTAAAATTTGGGTTTTGTGATGTCACCAACCTGGAAAGAAGCTTGACCAGCCATTTGTTGTAGTCCTTAAACAGTGATTTCTTTAAAAGAAAATATCTCTCTTTGCATTGAACTTTGAGCGTCGTAACTTTGCAGATGTTGTTTATGATCAAACAGCAACATTACACACTAACTAAAGTTGTGAAATCGTATTCAAGGACCCCTTTAATAATTGGACGCCTTTTTACAACCATTTTTTCAAGAGGACAAGCTCTAGGCTAAAGTTCTTGCTACATTTTCTTCTCTAATCTCCCTCATTCCCATCCATAAAATCTCTCTTTGAGAAATCTCTCTGAGAAGCTCCTCGTCTGCTGGTATTCTCACAGTCGTTCAGCAGTCGCAGCTGAAGGAGCGGCTCTTGTGTCTGAGGGTTGTTGAGGTTTCTTGAGAGTGTCTGAGATGACCCGGTCTCATTCTCATCTCCGCCCACCTCCTTAAGCAGCTGCTAGTTAGCCATCCACCAGAGCGCCAACCAGCCACGAGAAACCATCAGCGGCCACTGGCTGAGAGAATGGGGAAGGAAAAAACACATCCAGAAGGCAGTGCGTCTCCGCTCATCCATTACCATGGAATGAGAGGTGACAGTGTTGCTTAGGCAACCTATTGCCTATAAAAGGCCGTGCAGAAGAGCATCGCTGCCGGTTATTTGCATTTGTATGAAACAGTTCAGTGGGAATTTTACTGAAAGCATGTTGAAATCGCTATCCATCTGGTTCGGACTGCAATAGTGTGGATGCTTTCGCTGTAATGACATCATGACATTCATATATAAATAAATAAAATCCATCTGATCTGATCACATTTGTGTGGATGCTCTAATGCCCTTATGTCGCTGTAATGCCATCATATGGATTATGATGATTATGATTATGATTTTACTTTTTTAACTTTAGTGTGTAATGTTGCTGTTTGAGCATAAACAACATCTGCAAAGTTACGACGCTCAAAGTTCAATGCAAAGGGAGATATTTTTGCTTTTTAAGGACTACAACAAACGGCTGGTCAAGCTTCTTTCCGGGTTGGTGACATCACAAACCCCAAAATTTACATAAACCCCGCCCCAGAGAACACACAACAAAGGGGGTGAGGCCATGTTGGGCTGCTTTAGAGAAGAGGAAGAGTTGTTGTAGTAGAGTGTTGTTGACATGCCGTCATTTTACGCCAGACTGCTTCACAAACGAGGGTCAATTCAACACTGGATTTGCACAAAAGATTAACATGACGGCAGTCAAGTCTCTCCATCAGTGTCCGACTCCGGTTTGAACAATGTAAGGCTGAACACCGTTACTGACAATCCTCATTTTGGCTGCATGAGATTCTCCAGCTTTGTTGTTGTTGAGCTGTTAAAGCTCCGCCCTCTTCTAGAAAGGGGGCCGGGAGCAGCAGCTCATTTGCATTTAAAGGGACACACACAAAAACGGCGTGTTTTTGCTCACACCCAAATAGGGGCAAATTTGACAAGCTATAATAAATGATCTGTGGGGTATTTTGAGCTGAAACTTCACAGACACATTCTGGGGACACCAGAGACTTATATTACATCTTGTGAAAGGGGCATATTAGGTCCCCTTTAATTGTGCGCCAGCTAATTATTTATATTTATATTTATATATATATATATATACACATATATATATATATATATATACACACACACACACATACATATATATATATATATATATAAAATTTTTAAAAACAAAACAGTGATAAAATAGAAACTAAAATAAAAATATTTAAAAAATAAAGTAAAATAAAATATACAAATAAAAAACTATAAAAATAAATAAAGATAAAATAAAACAAAAGCAAACTAAATAAATAAATAAAATCCTTTATATATATATATATATATATATATATATAAAAAAACAAAAGGAAAAAAATAAATACCCAAAATACACTAAAATAAAACTAAATAATAAAATTAAAAAACTAAAAATACATATTAAAAAATTTAAAACATAACTAGGGCTGGGTAAAAAAAATATCGATTTGTCGATTTTAATCGATTAGTCTAGTCTGTTTTCAGTTGATGAATGAACAGAACATGTAGCGCGCCTCCCATCCAATAAATCACAATAATCTTTGTGCTTTGTTACTTTTGATATGAAGCAAAGTCTCAGATTTCAAATGACGTCCATCTTATTATGAAATTAAAAAATAAACAGTTTTGGCGCTGTTTAATGTGACGTGACCGATCGCTGTAGCGCCTCAGTTAAAGAGAAGCGGCAGCGCGCGCATGTGAACATCCTCTCCTCCGCTTTAATACCAGTTACAGCGCGAAATAAACATGACTAAACATCTGAAGGTATGTTAAAAGATACAGTACAACTGTATGTCTCGTGTAATAGCTCAATCAGTGTTTCAACCTCGGAAAGACGTCAATAAAACAGCTTGTAAACAATGTCACGTAACTTCACATATTCAGTGACCATAAACTCATAGTCAGCTAGAAAAATGAACTCTAGAGAGCAGCATTCTGATTAATATAGCTATGCACTGTTACATATTCATTATAATGTTCTTCAATATTTAATGCATGTTTGAATAAATCAGTTATGACAGCCACGATTTAAATGTTTATATTTAAAAAAAAAAACGAATTGGAGTAGAAATATGATTATGTAATTCTAAACTTTATTTATTATTAAAAAAAACATAATTGAGTGTAATTTAAGTGTTTGTCTATAAATAAGTTAATTTTAACCTTCAATATTATAGTAAAGTAGTACCAACTGACTCCCATTAGTTGAGAGATGTTTTTCCTCTAGAAAATTTGCCATGTACTGTAACTGATATACTACATCCAAAATAATCGATAACGAATCGCAAGCATGTGAACAGAAATCGAATCGAATCGTGAAAATTGTGTCAATACCCAGCCCTAATAAAAACAAAATAAAATATAATTTAAAATAACTAAAATAAAATTATTTTAAAATAAAAAATGAAAAACAAATTAAAAACTATAAAAAAAATTAAATAAAAAATAAACAAAAAGCAAACAAAATAAATCAAAATCCATCTGATCTGGATCAAATGTGTGTGGATTCTCTAATGCCATCATGTCACAATAATGCCATCATATGGATTCACGTTTCATGCTATTGTTTCAGATCATCATCAGTAATTGTGCTCCAACAGTTGGCACGCCGTTAAGCCAAACCGCACAAATATATTTATGTACAAGGGACAGATAAACCCCAGCCGCGGCATTACGGCAGAAAGCGGGTCAATGGCGTCAAGCGAATTGGCAAATCCCCACCGTCTAGTCACACCACGCTCAATCCGTGCCCCCAATGTCACCATGACAACCGCGCTGTCAGTTCAATTAGGAGGGCGGATTAGACAGTGGATTGAATAAGAGCAGGGAAAGTCCATCCAGTTAAGCCATCAAATGGCATCACTCTCGCGTGCATCATACGCGCGCCACTCGTACACTGACACCAGACGCTCTGCGGTGGGTGTGGGTGGTGTAGATCTCTCTCTGGAGAGGATGGAGGTTTTACTAGCGTTTTTAATGCTGAACTAGGTCAGACAGGACCAGACTGGTATGGGTCATGCATAAAACAACAACTTCAGAAGTGTTTCGAGAAGCGTGCACCAGTTAGGTTAGTTTCAGATGCTAAATACGAAAAGAAACTTTCCGCTATAATAAAAAAACAATCACAAATGGACCTTATATTTCCGGTGTGACAAATAAACTAAAAAATATATATAAATCACAACATTGAACATATTTGTGACTCATTACTTGCCAAAGATCATCAAAAGACTGTAATAATTCCAATTCATGAACAAACGACTCTTATGAGCTGGTTCTTTTCAGTGAATCACAAACATACACTGTGAGCAGTAAATTCCAATTCATGAACAAACGACTCTTAAGAGCTGGTTCTTTTTAGTGAATCACAAACAGCGTTATCAGTATATTCCAATTCAAGAACAAATGACTGGTATGAGTCGGTTCTTGCAGTGAATCATTCAAAAATAATTTACTCACCTCCATGTCATTCAAGATGTCCATGTCCTTCTTTCTTCAGTCGAAAAGACTTGAAAACAAAGAAAGAAGGACATGGATATCTTGGATGACATGGGGGTGAGTAAATTATCAGGAAATTTTTATTTGAAAGTGGACTAATCCTTTAAGCGGTCACGAAGTAATTACTTGTTCAAAATAAGAACCTACTAAAGAGAGTAAGCCAAGAGTTTGAACTAGTCTGACGAATCTTTCGCTGAATGAACTAAATGTGTCAGATCGTTTACTGAATCAACATCTGACTCTCTTGCTGAAGTTACCATTAAAACTTAATGGTAATCAATGTTATTGTAATTATTAATAAATTATATTTCTACACAAAATAAATGAAAAACGTACATATAGTGAATGGTTGACAAGGACTCTAAATCCTTTAGGAAACACAAACACAAACAAAAAGGAGCAAGAACTTGGAGCGTCAGAGGAACTTCAGGTCCAGAGAAGACACAAGATGATCTGGATCAAAGGAGAACATGGAGAGGCAACTGGAAAAGAGCTAGCGGAGAATGAGTGAGCAAATGAAAGGTTGAGAGGAGCGCCATGGAAACTGTAAAATTAATAAATAAGTCATAAGCAGTGCATGATGAATCATAACTCTCAGGAAAGTGGAGTTATCAGACATGTCAGGCAGCAACAGAACTGCCCGAATGCATTAAAGCGAAGCTTCCTCCCCAAAGCCCAAAACACAAACATGGAAATCTTCCTTCAAAAGGTTGGGGAAAGTCAGAGCCATGACACACAGCGTAGTGTACATGCTTGCAAAACTTAAAAAAAAGAAAAACAAATGTAAAAAATAAAATAAAATATAAAAAATATGTTCTGACGATGCACATCCCAATTCTCAAAATAAATCTTAGAAATGTTTTTTTTATATAATAAAATTACAAAATAAAAATAAAAAAATACTACATTAAATTAAATAATAAATAATAAAAAAAAAACAAAATAAATAAATAAAAACTTTAAAAATGAAATTAAAAAAAATAATATAAAACAGACCACTAAGGGAAAAAAAAACAAAACAAAAAAAAACCATTTTTTATTTTATACATTTTTTCTTTCCCTAAGATTTGTTTTGAGAATTGGGATGTACATCTTCAAAACATATTTTTTATTTTATTTTATTTACATTTTTTTCTTTTTTTCCCCCCTAAGATTTATTTTGAGAATTGGGATGTACATCTTCAAAACATTTTTTATTTTAATTAATTTTTTACATTTTTTCTCAAAATAATTTAACTCAATTCTCAAAATAAATCTTAGGGGAAAACTAGAATAGAAAAAAGAAAAAAGTAAAAAATAAAATAAAATAAAATAAAATAAAATAAAATAAAACGTATGTTCTGAGGATGCACATCCCAATTCTTAAAATTACAAAAAAAAAAAATAAATAAATAAAATTACAATTACAAAAAAAAAAAATTACAAAAAAAAAAATACTATATTGTTAAATAATAAATAATAATAAAACGGAACAAAATAAAATAAGTAAAACAAAATCAATAGAAACTTAAATTTTTTTTATTTTATTTTGTACATTTCTTCTTTTTTCCCCCCTATGATTTATTTTGAGAATTGGGATTTGCATCTTCAGAACATATTTATTTTCTTTTGAGGATGCACATCCCAATTCTCAAAATAAATCTTAGAATAAAAAATAAAAAAGTAAAAAATAAAAGTAAAATACAGGTATATGTTCTAAAGGAAGCACATCCTGATTTTCAAAACAAATCTTAGAAAAAAAATAAAACAAAAGAAGTACAAAATGCAAAAAAAAATAAATAAATAAAAATAAAAAATTAAAATAAAATTAATACAATTAATAAAATTACAAAATAAACAAAAATATACTATATTAAATTAAAAAAATAATAAAACTGAACAAAATAAAATATCTAAAACAAAATAAATAAATTAAAAAAATTTAAAAAATGAAATAAAAAAATAATATAAAACGCTGAGAAATACAACACAGCTCAGAGTCAAGACTGTGTGTGTGTGTGTGTGTGTGTGTGTGTGTGTGTGACGTTCCCCTTTAAGACACGCAGACAGTCAAGCATGCACAACGGTTCAGTTTACTAGACACGTTGATGTGACTCGTTGCCTTTACTGTGTTGTAATTGTGTAAGTACCCTTAACTCGCCGGAGTCATTACCATACACACAAGACTGCTCCCGTTAACCCATTAACTTCAATCGCGCTCCGCTCTATAGCCTCTGGGTAGTTCATTAACCCCTATTAGCAACACAAACTCTGACCTAAACCGAGCAGCATAGCCCTAATAATTCCCAGGTGCTGCTGGGTAGTAGCGGGGGAGCCGGTGGCCCATAAAAGCGCGGCACACTTCCTCTACATTTGAGCACCGCTGTCGAGCAACAAGGGGAAGTGGTTTTTATGTGATTAGCTCATAGTCGATTATCATTGCCGTTGTGATTATCATAATTATCGGTGCTCTTATCAAACGGCATCAAAGCGGCGGTCGGTAATGGCACACTTGAGAGGGAGGGAGAGCGAGCGCTAATGAGGGATGGTTGTAGCGGGGAAGACGACGCCGGGGTCTGATCACAGAGATGCCACCGGCTCATCTGCAAGTTAAAATTCCCATTCAGTGCCAAGCCTTTCATTCATGAGAGAGGGAGGCAGGTGCCGGCGACGGGTCCCTTTCAATCTCTTCCATCCTTAAAGCAGCAGCTTGTTTTCTGCAGTGATCATTTTCAGCAAAGTCTTAAAAATGCAATTTTTTTCTAACTAGACATTCTTAAAAATAAAGGTTCCAAAAGGGCGTTTTCGCAGTGATGTCACAGAAGAACCATTTTTGGTTCCTCAAAGAACCTTTCAGTCAACAGTTCCTTAAAAAGAACTATTTTTCTTTAAAATCTAAAGAACATTTTTCCACTATAAAGAATGTTTTTTTTGTGGAATGGAAAGATTCCATGGATGTTAAAGATGTGGGATATTCCTGCATGATATTTCTGACTTGAGGCCATAAAAAAGAAATCCATTTTATTTTTCCTAAATTCCGTTTCCATTTTAATTTTTCTGGATTCTGTTCTTCTTCCGTTGTAATTTAATGGTTAAATTAAATCTGTGTAATCAAAAAGCATGTCTAATTAATTGACATCATGAAACTTATACAATTTAACAACAATTTATTAAAGGTTTAACAAAAATTACATTTTTTAGGGCCCTATGAAATCTGTTTTATTTTTTTTCTCAAATTCCGTTATATATTTTTTTTTATCAAATTTGTTGTCTAGATTCTATTTTAATGGTTTACTTAAATTTTAATAATCAAAAAGCATGTCTAAACAATTGAAAAAAATTGTTTTTATGAAATGTTTTGTTTTTATTTTTTCAGAAATTCTGTGTAGTGCATTTTAATTTTGTCTGGCAATCAAATGAAGGCATAAAACATTGATTTAATTTATCTTTTAATCATATGACATTAAACAAACTTTTTTGTCAAACAAAGTGCTGCACAACAGTTAAAAATAAAACATGGAAAAATTGTGATTATTCCTTAAAAAAATTTAGATTTAATAATAATTTATTATTATTATTATTATTAGTGTATCCACTGAGACGTCACTAAATTTTACCGTACAACAGTAATATAATTTCTGTCACAATTTCTTCAAGTTAAACCAAACTTTTATTTTGACGGGTTGCAGTAAAGACCTTTGAGTTCCATGATATGACGATAGTTTTTCTCAAATGAAACTGTGAAATGCTCATGAAGTGGCTCTGGAGATGAAGTTCATGCATTCATGTCCTCATATAATGAGACGGCAGAGGCTGAAAACACTGCAAGCGTCACGCGTACTTCAGTGTGTGTGAGGTAAAAGAAACCGCGGGTCTGCGCCATTCATTCAAAGAGACGTGCAGAACATGCAGGATTCATATTTAAAGTCTTTCTGCGGCTTAATATTCACAGACACTAGTCTATATCTCAAACTAATTTAAGTGTACTGACCTACTTTATTCATCACTCAAAAAAATTACAAATTCTGTGACATTCCGTGTTATACAGTAAATTTCCGTTTTTATGACTGGATTCTGCGATTCCGTCTGCGTTTTTGCAAGTCAATGTAAAGTTTCTGCAGGAAATGCAAAAGTTCTGGTGATGGAAAAATATGAGATGCTTTTGCATTCCCTCACAAAAGTTTCTCGAGGACCTAACTACTAACATTTTTCCCATAATTTTCTTCTCATATTTTTTTCTATCACTATGTCCTCTTATTGGCTTCATACATTCCCAACATGTATGACTTTTTTTCTTCTTCTGCAGACCACAAAAAAGATTTTTTGCAACAACATTGGGCCTCATTAACTTTCTTTGTATAGGCAAAAAACTTTGATATTTTTCAGAAAGGTTTGGAACAACATGAGGGAGAGTAAATGATGACAATGTTCATTTGGGGGTGAACTATCCGTTTGAAACTGCAGTTTCTGTTCTTAACCATTTAACTAGAACATATATTTTAACTTAATGAACATCTAATATAAGACAAAAAATGTTTTTTTTGGTCATTTTTGACCAAAAATTTTTACGTTTTTTACTTCATCGGAATGGTATGAAACTTGGTAAAGGTTTTGGCATTTGCTGTGTGAACACACACACACACACACACACAAATAAATCATGGACATGATTCGAAAAGGTTAAATGGTCCTGAAAAAAATAGTCACACTTGTGCTCCTCATGGTCAAAAATGAGCGCATTGGAAATGAATGGGAGACGAATTTCATCTAGTGGAAACGTTTGGTACTGCGGCCAAACAAAATCTTACTGAAAGCTCATTTTTTGAGATATCAACCTCAAATTTGGAACACAACTGGTTCAGATTGATTGCTTTGATTTTCCTCACAGACATAGAGTAAAATGTGTTTTTAAAAATATATATGTCATATAAAAATTGAAAATTGTATTTTTGTGCATTTTTCATAATAAACCTAAAATTCTGTAACTTTAAGTCAACTTTTTAAAACTTTTTTCACTTCAGCAATAATTTGCAAAGTGTCGTCTTTGAAAAGAGATCAAAATTAAGTCAGTGCTCTAAAGCATTCAAAATTTATGACAGATTAAGTTGGAAATTTCATTTTCAGGTCTATGTTAAAAAAGTGAATAAATGGATTATAAGTACAGCGTAAATATAATTTAGTACCATAAAATTCCCTAAAAATACAAAATATTAAATAAAAAACATTATCAATCTAAAATATTTAAAATATTCTGACTGTATTCACTCTTAGAAGAAAAGGTTTTATATAGAACAGGGATGGGCAACTGGCGGCCCGCGGGCCGAATGCATGCAATACGGCCCGCTGGACATTCGAAAAGCATGCAATATAAAGATTGCGTTCAGATTATAATGTTAATACTAAATCAATCCAGGAGAGGTCGCTATTTCCAGCCAATCCCCGTATTAATAACAGCGTAGGATGTGCACGCTAATGTGAAAGTTTACTAAAATTAGCAAAAATAAATGAAAAATTGACAATAAAAATCGTGTTTTCACCATCCAATCAGGATGGTTAAGGGATTATCTTTTGCATAAAGCATTCTTAGAGCTCTATATAGAACCTTTTTTTTTCTAAGATTGTGCTTCTAATGAAAATGTTTCTTACTTCTTAACAGATATTTCCTTTCATCTTAATGACTGAAGGCATCTATTGCAATATTTAAAGCCAAACCAAGCCGGCGTTTCCCTCCAATCTGGGAGCATGAGAACAGAACAGATTTTACACAGGAGGAAAACTGATAGCCTGCTCCATAATTCATGGAGGTCCAGCCTTTAAAAGTCCTTTCTACCCTTATAATAGCTCATATATCCTGCGTAAACTGCATTATGTAATTGTTAATTATTGATAACTTGCAATTGAGTAATCAAAAAGGTTGGCAGGTGTGTACACTACCACCGAAAACCATTTCTGACCCATGAAAGCTCCTGAAGGGCTATAGTGTACGACACATAAATCCAGCTGGCTTTTCCTGCGGTCACCAACCTGTGACCACTGTGAAGAATGTAAAAATGAAGCCAATGACCTAAAAAGCCATCAGAAGAGGACCGTTTTATCCCTCGGCATCAGGTGGGGTGATGTTTCGCCGAGTAAGATGGAGAGTCTAATGGACAGAGATCAATACGTCCTGGAAATGCTGAGGCCAGCATTATGAGATATCACTGCGCCTCAGTTCTGAGCCCTAAAATAAACTGCATGGGCAAAGAAAGAGGGAAAATATCAACATCTGGAATGGCAAAAGCAAAAGAGAAAGACTTTGCAAGGACAGCAACATACGGAAAGTAGTGTTTAAAAGACGAGAGTTGTGCTGTTGTGCCCTAGAGGGTGTCACCACACCCTTTATCAGCCGTTTGGACGTGTTAAACCATGTGTCACAATCATGCCCCGAACCTCCCGGCTCATTCATGATTGTCAGTTGACTTGAAGACAAGACCGTCCCACCCCTATGTCAAATACACACAGGTGTGTCTTAAAGCCCTGTGTAAACACCACTGATGACTTTCAATACGCTGAAAGTCATAAAGACGTTTCGTTAAGAACATAGACTAATACTCCAGGTATTATGACAAGCGTTCCCACGCCGCTCCGCTGGGAAGCAAAAGTCTTTCACAGAAGTAGGCTAATAAGTTCAGAGAGAGAAAAGCGCTACGGAGGCGAGACTAAAAATACAGCCGTGCATGGAAAATAGTTTGACACTCATTTAACTCTGCCGACAGTGTGAGAGCTGTTGAGGTCAGGTGATATATTGTCCATACTTATGTCTTAATATAGCGTCACACTATCAGCCGCTGATATCAAGGAGACAATTTCCAGGAATCCCATGATTAGAGCAAGATGACTGTGCTGATTAAGATGTTCTTTTATCAGAGAAAGGTCATCACTGTAAAAGCAATTTTTTTTTTGCCTGTTAACATGATTTCTTGATCATTTACTCGCCCCCATGTCATCCAAGATGTTCATGTCTTTCTTTCTTCAGTCAAAGAAACGAAGGTTTTTGAGGAAAACATTCCAGGATTTTTCTCCATATAGTGGACTTCACTGGGGTTCAACGGGTTGAAGGTCCAAATGTCAGTTTCAGTGCAGCTTCAAAGAGCTCTACACGATCCCAGACGAGGAATAAGAGTCTTATCTAGAGAAACCATCGGTCATTTTCTAAACAAAAAATAAAAATTATATACTTTTTGACCACAAATGCTCTGCGATGTGCCACGCATTACGTAATCATGTTGGAAAGGTCATAGGAGGAAGTAGGGCGAAAAACTCCATCTCATTTTCTTCTCCAACTTCAAAATTGTCCGAGATCATTGTTTTACCTTTTTTTTTTTTTTTTTTTTACCTGTTTTACCTTTTAAAGTCTTTGCACATTCACTTTGTAAACACTGGATCGGTACTTCCTCCTATGTCACGCGTGACCTTTCCAACGTGATTACATAATGCGTGGCGCATCGCAGAGCATTTGTGGTCAAAAAGTATATAATTTTTTTTTTTTTTTTTAGATAATGGCAGATCGTTTCTCTAGATAAGACCCTTATTCCTCGTCTGGGATCGTGTAGAGCTCTTTGAAGCTGCACTGAAACTGACATTTGGACCTTCAACCTGTTGAACCCCAGTGAAGTCCACTATATGGAGAAAAATCCTAGAATGTTTTTCTTAAAAACCTTCATTTCTTTTCGACTGAAGAAAGAAAGACATGAACATCTTGGATGACATGGTGGTGAGTAAATTATCAGGAAATTTTAATTCTGAAATGGCGTGAATCGTACTGTGAGCTAGTTGGTGACACAAACATAGTCATCAGTATTTTGTTGAACATGAACAATGAAACATTTAATTTGTACTGATGCAGAAATTACCTAGTTCAACAGGGAATTTCCAGGAAAATCATAAAATGCATACATTAAATGCAATGTAAATCACTTTGAATAAAAGCATCTGCTAAATGTAAATGCTGTCAATACTGAAATGAAACCTAACAAAATCACAGATTCATTGAGTCCTACAATAAGTGAACTAGGCCTGAGTGTTCAAAGTCTCTCTAGAAATGAGACATTTCTTCTAACCGATTGTTTCTCAATCTCAATGTGTTCAGTCGAGAGATGAATCAAGAGAAAATATTATATGATCTCACCGGCTATGAGCCCACTTAAGTTCAATCACAGCAAAACAGCTTTTTTTCCCCACAAAGCACACTCTTACACAGTGATATAATGTGGCGTTTTTTTTAATTTAACAAGGTTCAAGTAACTTCCTGAATCTTGTGTGCTATCTATCAGTCGACTTTGTTTTGGAAACATGAATCTACATGTGACTGCACTGTCAAGACAAGCTTCAGTGCAACTACAAGAGGAAGTGACTGTATGTGAACCATTTCACAAAAATAATTCTGCTTTGACAGAGAAGTGAACATCCACAGCTAAAAGAGTGCGAACTTAATACCGTGCGACTTGGCATGCCAATCTTGACCCTAGTAGGCAAGATGGCCTTAAAATCACCTCAGTGCTCACTTAAATTATCCAGTTAGTAACATTTTTTTTTTTTTTTGTAGAAATACAAACATAAATAGTGATGAAAGCCAAAATATTAAATGTCACAGATGTATATTTACTGAGTGTTTTTTAGAGAAGGGTCAAAATGACCATTTTCACCTGAGATTTGGAGCCAAATTAGAGGGGTGTAAAAATGACTTTAGAAAGATGGCAGCATTATTATTTTATTTTTACACAGAGATTGGTAGGTCTATTAGTAAAATCTGTTGATTTTATCAATCTTTGTTTCATTATATGCCAACGGTGACAGTTCAAAAATGGCAAAAAGCACTTCTTGTGTGTTTTTGCCTGAAGTTTGCATTTCTGTAACTCAAGAAGTATTAAAGATATCTTAATATCCTTTTAGATTCTGGTTCTTAACAAACTTTCCTTTTGGTATCTTCATTTTAAAGGCCCTCGATGGTTCAATCTCAGAGATATGGAGATCTTAATGCGGCTCCATGAGTAAATTGTACACATTTTTAGTGGTCAAAAACCAAATTGGTTCACTTTTCATACAGCTGATACTTCTTTCTTTTAAAGAGGAATATCTGAAGAACAAATAATGTTTTATAACTAGAAATGTTTTTCTATCAACTCAATTGCATAGAACATACCTGTGCAAAGTGAACCACATTTGGTTTTCGATCACTGAAAATGGGTAAAATTCAACAATTTGAACATGGAGCTGCTTTGAGATCCCCATATCTATGGGACTGAACTATACAGTGCCTTCAAAATGAAGATTTCAAAAGGAAAGTTTATTAAGAATGAGAATCTAGAAGGATATTAAGATATCTTGAATACTTTTAGAGTTACAGGCATGCAAACTTTGGAAAAGGAATATTTATGGCACTCAGACAGGTATGTTCTATGCAATTGAGATAATGGAAAAACACGAGATGCATTTCTAGTTTCAACATTATTTGTTCTTCAGATATTCCTCTTTAAAAGTAAAAAGTATCAGCTGTTTGCAAAGTGACCCACATTTGGTTTTTGACCACTGAAAATGTGTACAATTTACCAATTTACTCATAGAGCCACATTAAGATCTCCATATCTCTGGGAATGAACCATCGAGGGCCTTTAAAATAAAGATATCAAAAGGAAAGTTTGTTAAGAACCAGAATCTAAAACGACATTAAGATATCTTTAATACTTCTTGAGTTACAGGCATGCAAACACAAGAAGTGCTTTTTGCCATTTTTGAGACTTAAATCAGCATAACTATTGACTGGTTGATTGTGACATTTAAGTAAGGACCATTCCTTATGAATCCCATCACTAAAACTCAGCTCAAACAGCCTCCTTTTCTTGCACCCGAGTCTTGCACTGTTGCACAGATAATAAAAACTGTCATCTGCCAATCCGGTAGTTCTTGTTTTTGCACTGGTGTGTGTGTGTAATCTAGTCTTGTCCAAGGGTAACGTTGCTGTCCTATTGCTTTCTCAATTAAACAAACCCCATGTATTGAGCAAGGAGTGACCTACACAAAGGGCCATTGTTACCAGTGACACAAGGCACGTCCAGATCCTCACTTTCTCCCTCGCAATCAGGCCAACGGTCACATTAGCATCGCTTTCAATGGGAGAACGGCCACTAATGGCAGCATGTATCAAATCCCCTGTGCGGAGCCACGACAGACGCGGAGATCGAAGGGGGAGGGAAACGCACGACGAGGGCCCGCCACGTGGGATTCTTTTGCAAACAACGCTGTTTGCAACCAACTGACGGATGCAGGATGACGAAAGCGTCTCTCATCCCAGATAAACAGTCTTAGGAATTTAATGAGCCATGGATGACACGTCCTAAACCTGCTGGTTAATCCATCAAATGCACTTATGCTTCCTTCAAGTCATGTCAGAATTATCGTATTTATGAGATGAGAGCTCACTGAGCGCCACCACAATGTCGTAATTATCAGCGGAAAAACTCACCCAAAAATGAAATTCTGTAATTAATTACTCACCTTCATGTCGTTCCACACCCGTAAGACCTTCGTTCATCTTCAGAACACAAATTAAGATATTTTTGATGAAATCCCAGAGGTATGTGACTCGTTCATAGACCGACACTTTCAAGGTCCAGAAAGGTACTAAAGACATCGTTAAAACAGTCGACGTGACTGCAGTGGTTCAACCTTAACCATTTTGTGTGCAAAAACAAAACAAAAATAATGACTTTATTCAACAATCTCTTCTCTTCTGTGTCATTCTCATACGTTGTTTACGTCCAGCGCTTCCAGGTTCTACGTCAGAACGGCGATTCATTATTGGCCGGCTCCTGCGTCAGCATCACATGCATGCGTCGTGCTGATCACATGATCAGCTTTGGCCAATACTGAGCCGGCATTCGGACGTAAACACGGAAGTCTTAAGTGTGCGTCAGCTGCGTAAGGATAATGACAGGGAAGAGATTGTTGAATAAAGTCGTTATTTTTGTTTTGTTTTTGCGCACAAAAAGTATTCTCGTCTCTTCATAACATTAAGGTTGAACCACTGCAGTCACATGACTGTTTTAACGACGTCTTTAGTACCTTTCTGGACCTTGAAAGTCTATGGACGAGTCATATACCTCTCGGATTTCATCAAAAATATCTTAATTTGTGTTCTGAAGATGAACGAAGGTCTTACGGGTGTGGAACGACATGAGGGTGAGTAATTAATGACAGAAATTTCATTTTTGGGTGAACTAACCCTTTAACCTCAGACTTTTTGAGTAAGGGGTGTGTCAATTAAGGAAATGTATTAATTATAATAAATTGTAACTGTGAATATTTACTGTATAACCTCTTTCCTGAAAATACTTCTCATTCCATCCGATTTTCAAGGTTACAGGTTTGTGCGACCAAACTACATTCTTGGGGCTGCACTAAAAAAATGATAAAATACTTGGACTGTAAATGTAACACTAATTTAGTGTCATTAAAAATATGCTAAATAATTAACTAAATTAATCTCATGTTTATGCACATAGAAAAGCAATAAAAAAATACTGCAGCCAGAATGCAAAAACGCATTTGGTGTGAACAACGTTTAACAAAACTCGACTGCAAAATGGATTGTTGTGGATTATGGACTATACACTCTAAAAAATGCTGTGTTAAAAACAACCCAAGTTGGGTTAAATATATAGACAAACCCAGCGATTGGGTTAAATGTTTGACCAACCTGCTGGGTAGTTTTATTTAACTCAACTATTGTTTAAAAATGACTGTATTGCTCGCTTAAAATGAACCCAAAATAAGATGGAAATTAACATTTATTAAATGAACATTTAATAAATAATAATTAAATAATAAACATTTATTAAATTGCTTATTAATAAATGTTCACCTTTTAATTATTATTGTTGCTGCTAGTAATTATGTGTCTGATTTTTAATTTCCAACCCATTTTGGGTTCATTTTAAGCCAGACATATAGTCATTTTTAAACAATAGTTGGGTTAAATAAAACTACCCAGCAGGTTGGGCAAACATTTAACCCAACTGCTGGGTCAAAACTACCCAATCGCTGGGTTTGTCCATATTTAAGCCAGCATTTTTTAGAGTGTACGTTCAATTATATAAAAATAAAAATTTATACTGACTTTAAAGAAATGTTTTGTCTATTCAATGTTTTACTCATTTGGGAACTTTTTAGCTAATAATATTAATATGCAATAAATCTGAACAAATAATTGGCATATTACGAAATTAATTTAGATTTTGTTTTAAAGTGTTTGACAGCCCTGTGAAATACATAATGCGCTTGAAGTGTCAAACATCATTTGCTGTAGCACTACTGTTAAAACGCTTCCTGTCTTTGTCAGGAAGTGAAAACAGTGAAAGAAATATGGAACTGCCCCAAGTACCCAAAGCATTCAGGCAAAAATCACAACATAATTAATATTTCCTAACTTCTAAGTAAGAAACTGCCTTTCTGATGGAGCTCAAGGAAGGTCTGCTCAAGAGGAAAGCACTATTTTTACATTTGCAACCCAGTTTTGGAGCATCCACCTATATTGGATTAGTGCGCACAAGTAACCAAGACAACTGCGGCCTTTGGAGATCTTGGGGTATGTCCCTCCTCCTGATCGGGTGGAAAGAAGAAAACAGATAATAGGGAGGCGGAGGACGAGGAGGGAGGCGACGTCTATCTGATGAGTGACGTGCAGCTGCAGTCGTTACAAACAGTCACCTGCAAACAAAGGCCAGATAGTATCAACAGACGAGCGTCAACACGGGCCGGTGACTGATTCCAGAAACTGGGCGGATGAGGTGTGACTGGTGATGGGAATTATACACGGAATTCAATGACTTAATGATTGTGATTTCTTTCAGAATTCTTTTAATGCTTTTGATGTAAAGTAAATCATGGAAAATGTTCAGTTTAAATTCTGATTCCCGAACCTAGTCAGGACAGGGTCACGCACAGGTGAACGACATCAGCTCAATAAACCCACATCAACAATTCAATGTCCATCACTTCTGATGTTGTCAGTGAGACACAGCGAAACTTCCCTACATCGCTGACTAAACATGCAACCAACGTATTCTAGTTTTCAATCATCTTCCGGCTTTGTTTCAGAGTTAGTTCTCAACATGCATGACATAATTCGCCTGTGGTGAAACACGTCGGACCCAGAGTTTCCCTTGAGTGTTTAGTTCCACGTCTAAGACAGGACATCCCACAATGTCTGCAACACCCATCCGGAGAAATATCCATTCAGCCAATTCACATCCTCATCAGTGAACACTTCCGTTCTCTACAGGCATTCCGGAACGCTTCCAATGCTTTTCAAAAGTGTTTTGCCTCGGTGATGTAGGCGACTGAAAGAAATGAAAGGAGTACTAACTTGAGAGGTCCATTAAAACACACCAGTGAGGGGGTTTATTCACCATTCGCTTGAGTAAGAGGCTCTCTATGGGACAGTAACTTGACGTGACGTGAAAAAAAATTCCCAGAATTCATAGATCAGCCCGAGGGGGGACTTCTACCGCCAGGTCGTCTTATCTCTAAATTTCTGCAGAGGCATTTACAATCAAAACAATCGTAATAGAAGAATGTATTGAATCTATAGAACTACTTCCAAGAAATGAACACTATCACACTTTCATGAACATGAAACTGTGTTTGTAAACAATTTACTTCCATAATATGACATTTTGAGTGAAACGTTATTGAATGAGGGGGGAAAAAAATTATGCATCTTAAAGGGATAGTTCACCCAAAAATGAAAATTATCTCATGATTTATTCACTCTCAGGCCATCCTAGGTGTATATGACTATCTTCTTTCAGACGAACACAATCTGAGATATATTTAAAAATATCCTGGCTCTTCCAAGCTTTATAATGGGGGGCAAGATTTTGAAGCCAAAAAAATGCATCCATCCATCATAAATATAATCCATACGACTCCAGGAGGTTAATAAAGGCCTTCTGAAGCGAAGCGATGGGTTTTTGGAAGAAAAATATACATATTTATAACTTTATAATCTAAAATAACTAGCTTCTGCCAGACAACTGTGCAATACTGTGCAAGTCGACTTGCGCCACAAGAGTAACCCGTGACGCGATGTATGACGTAGGATGTAGGAGTATCGTAAGCTTAGACGCATTTCACGATTTAAACAAATAGGGTTGTGCAACAAATTTAAGCTCCTCTTCTCTTCCACCAACATTTCTCTTTAAAAATTCTCGTTTTACACTTCTAATTCGCGACCGGTGTTTTGTTTTGCTCTATCCTCTGTGCTTCCGCGTTCGTCATTACGTCATGCGTCGGGTCAGAGGTCACTATTCCGCTGCAAATCGATGCATATGGCCGTCTGCCGGAAGCTAGTTATTATAGTTAATAAAGTTTTAAATATGGATATTTTTCTTACAAAAACCCATCACTTCGCTTCAGAAGGCCTTTATTAACCCCCTGGAGCCATGTGGATTATATTTATGATGGATGGATGCATTTTTTTGGGCTTCAAAATCTCGCCCCCCATTCATTATAACATTATAAAGCTTGGAAGAGCCAGGATATTTTTAAATATATCTCCGATTGTGTTCGTCTGAAAGAAGATATATATACACCTAGGATGGCTTGAGGGTGAGTAAATCATGGGATAATTTTCATTTTTGGGTGAACTAACCTTTTAAATTTATGCATAAAGAATTGATTAGATGGTGTTTAATCTCAATGACAGGTGGTTGAAGGGGAGGGGGTCAAAAAATTAGAGGGCTTGGTGATGTCAGCGGAAAAGGAAAGCCATTTCATGGGCGGCGCAGATTATTATATTTAAGCAAAAGATCATGAAGACAACATTTTTTATAATGAGCACTTACACTCTAAAAAATGTTGGGTTAAAAACGGACAAACCCAGCGATTGGGTTAAATGTTTGACCCAACCTGCTGGGTAGTTTTATTTAACTCAACTATTGTTTAAAAATGACTATATGTCTGGCTTAAAATGAACCGAAAATAGGTTAGAAATTAAAAATCAGACACATAATTACTAGAGGCAACAATAATAATCAAAGGTAAACTTTTATTAATAAGCAATTTAATAAATGTTTATTATTTATTAAACTTAATAAATGTTCATTTATTAAACATTAATAAATGTTAATTTCCAACATCTTTTGAGTTCATTTTAACATTTATTAATATGTTTAATAAATGAACATTTATTAAGTTTAATAAATAATAATTAAATAATAAACATTTATTAAATTGCTTATTAATAAATGTTTACCTTTGATTATTACTGTTGCCTCTATTAATTATGTGTCTGATTTTTAATTTCTAACCTATTTTGGGTTCATTTTAAGCCAGACATATAGTCATTTTTAAACAATAGTTGGGTTAAATAAAACTGCCCAGCACATTGGGCAAATATTTAACCCAAAACAATCCATTCGTTGGGTTAAAACAACCCAAACGCTGGGTTTGTCCATATTTAACCCAACTTGGGTTGTTTTTAACCCAGCATTTTTTAGAGTGTATGACTCTTTCACAATAAGACCAAAAATATGTCTTAAGAAAGTAAAAATTTCATGTTGACCTGAAGGCTAATATGACCGAAAACAAAGATTTTTCAGTATTCTTTGCACTTTTTCCATACGGTTCATGATTCGAGCTTTATGACTTTTTGGAGAGTAAACTAATTCTTGATGTTACATTAAAGGCTTTTCAGATCAGTGCATTGGTTTCTGGGTTCTTTAAAAGCACTGGTAGATATAACTACACAAATAAAAAGTCCTTTTAGGAACTTAAACAGGTTTATATACAACAGAAGACTAAAACCTTTTAGGGTTCCAACTGAAACGTTTAACTTTCAATAGACTCACTGCAAATTTACAAACTCCTGGGAGTCCGTTCAACTGGCAGTTAAACAACAGGTTGTATCTTTTATCTTCTTGTCGTCTTTGTGTGCTGTTTATCTTGGGTCTTGCTGTCAACAAACAACATCTGTTGAAATTCAAGAACTGACCAACCCTCCACCCTCTCAACTGCACAATTAAACAGTCTGACTTTAACTCAATTAATAATCTTAACATCAATGAGGTACTTCTTAATTATGATAGTACCGTTCAATGAGCAACCAATGCTTGTTCACCAAATTCCCGTTTCCAGCCGACAATATTTTGCAGTTACTACTGGTGTCAAACATTAACCTCTACACAATACATGTGACCACAGCAGGCATCATAAAAACATCTTCTTGATAAGATTAGAAGAGAATTCCCACAGCTAACTTTCTCGTGAAGTGATGCCATCAAAATCAAGGCTATGAATCGGAGATGTGATCATTGGCATAATAAGTTGTTGTGACTTGAGCCTTGGGGAAAAGTAGCAAAGGATATTCAATCAATGAGCAGACTTGATCTGAAAGTGATTATCCTGTGAACAGATTGCATCATGTCAATGAGGTCAAGCTTCCAGTGAATGGAGCTCATATGGACGCCGCAGCAGGCAACGGACAGGCTCAAAATGCAGCGAGAATGGCTGGATGTTTCAACCAAGACCTGAGAGGAACTAAGTTATTTACCGAGTAAAGTTAACTGTCAAAAACATCCCTGACACAGGTGGTATGGCAAGCATGCGTGTCAACAGATTTCTGGCAGTGTAGGTGTTATGACTCATATAACCCATGACAGTGACTTACAATGTTTGTAACACATTTTAGTTTCATTTACATTAAAAGAGCAGTGATCAAACAATACGTTTTTGTAAATAACCAATGCCATATCTAGAAAGGAGGATGGCCAATGCTGATTCACTTATTTACTCATCTAATTCACAAAACAGAAAAGACTGACACTCCGCGAACCACTGTTAATCTATCATAATTATCGGCCAATGGTGATAATCACAAAATAGCCAAATAATAGTCTTAATCCATCCATCAGTAATAAAATAACTGTTGTGTCAATAAAGTCTTTATGTAAACCACATAAATGAAAACATTTCAATTAAAAAGATTTAGATATTGGCAAATATCAACCATTAATACATGAATGTGGATAGTTGACATGCTCCATCCAAAACTATTTTTTAACATTTCCCCTAAGTATTATACATTTTTGACCTCTATTAATTGAGAGACATGAGGTTTAAATTGTCTCAAGTCGCTTAAACTAAAAATAAAATAAAAAATAAACAAAATGGTCACTGGTTATAGCATCTAAAACATACGCTTTCCCTTATAAATTCAAATAAATGTAATGTTATGATGTGAACTAGAAAATATATGTGTATTAACCTATCATAAGTGATCTTTTAGTATGATTAATAATAATAAAAAAACATGTTAAAAAGTTCATATTCAGGTTATTAATCAACTACACACATTTACAAATGTGAACAGACAATAGAATCCAATCACAAACGAATGGAACGCTGAAACATTTTTAAAATCGATTTGTTCACTCAAAGAGTTTCGCGCGAATTCGCTTTCAGTGTTAGGCAAAGACAAAAGAGTGACGCTCAAAATAATTTACAATATCGGTATTCCACTCAGAAGTGCGCGAGAACACTTGAGCAAGTGTCCTCGATCACAAAAGAAGTTGTTTGCTGGATTCGAGCACATGGCAGAAGCGAAGGAATGCGCGCGTTTAAATGATTCCGATTGTAAGAATGCCGTGAAATTCGACATCTGAACGACAACAAACAAGAGCACTTGTGAAACAATACAGGAACCGAAGCTCAGCCTGATATCCGCCCATGCTTTTCACGTGAACTTGCATGTAGAATGTTAACTTTCTGCGCCAGTCACACACATATAAACTCCATTGACACCACAGAAAGCGGCTAACTGGATTTCGTTACTCACATTCAAGCACGCGGACCCGTTTTCCGCTGAAGCGCGTCAGTAGTCGGAGTGTTCTGCCTCAAACTGTTTCCTCCATCCGCGCTGCGCACAGATCACGCCGCACAGCAACGCTACCAAACCCCTTTGCCGTTGCCAAGGCAACAGACCCACTTCAGCCAATCATAACCCCTCCCCTTCGATATCCCCTGGCAACTGCTGCAGCGCGCGCGAGCGCTGGTGGTGAAGCTTCTTGGCGCGCGCCATTCCACTCTATTTAATGTGTTTTCACCTTAATATGAATTCTCTTCAAATTCTCAACGGCTATGTTTTCCGATTTTCCCCCATTTAGTTTGTAGTTAAACCTAAATATTTCCAAACTTGGTACTGAGTTTGATGCAAAATTATTTGGGCTTTTCACAAAGGTTCTTTTTGGCATCAGTTGGAATCTTTCCATTGCACAAAAGCTTCTTTATAGTGGAAAAGGTTCTTCAGATTATTAAAATGTATACTTTACACTAAGAAAAAATGGTTCTTTCAAAAACTGCTGACTGAAGGGTTCTTTGGGGAACTAAAAATAGTGGCATCAATCCACCGATATCGATTATTCAGAGTGATATCTGCCGATACCGAGTTTGGGGGTTCTTTTAAATGAATGATAATTTCATTATAATTAATCATTATATTTTTAATTATTATATTTTGAAAGAAATTCAAATAAAAACTTCATTCTCTCCATTTCATCAACTTCTGAGTAACTGGTATCAGTTATAAACATAAACACATTACTCATATTAATATTAACACACATTAACTAAATTCTGAAGATTAAATTAATATTTCTTAACTTTCTGAATGTTTTTAATTCATATAATTACTATTAATATTGAACATCAAACTGGTTTCTTAGCATTTCCTTTACACAAAGCACAAATTCAGTGCATTTTCCTGCCCTCTTTTGATTGACAGGATATATCAGCCCTGACTATCAGCTGTTTTTAAACTATACTGATTATTGGCTGATATATCGGTGCATCTCTAATATATATATATTATTGGCCGATATATTGGTGCATCTCTAATACATATATTATTGGCCGATATATCGGTGCATCTCTAATACATATATTATTGGCCGATATATCGGTGCATCTCTAATACATATATTATTGGCCGATATATATCGGAGCGTCTCTAATATATATATATATTATTGGCCGATATATCGGTGCATCTCTAATATATATATTATTGGCCAATATATCGGTGCATCTCTAATATATATATATATATAGCCGATATATCGGTGCATCTCTAATACATATATTATTGGCCGATATATCGGTGCATCTCTAATACATATATTATTGGCCGATATATCGGTGCATCTTTAATATATATATTATTGGCCGATATATCGGTGCATCTCTAATACATATATTATTGGCCGATATATCGGTGCATCTCTAATACATATATTATTGGCCGATATATCGGAGCGTCTCTAATATATATATATATTATTGGCCAATATATCGGTGCATCTCTAATATATATATTATTGGCCGATATATCGGAGCGTCTCTAATATATATATATATATATATATATATATATTATTGGCCGATATATCGGTGCATTTCTAACATATATTATTGGCCGATATATCGGTGCATCTCTAATATATATATTATTGGCCGATATATCGGTGCATCTCTAATATATATATTATTGGCCGATATATCGGAGCGTCTCTAATATATATATTATTGGCCGATATATCGGTGCATCTCTAATATATATATTATTGGCCGATATATCGGAGCGTCTCTAATAATATATATATATATATATATATATATATTATTGGCCGATATATCGGTGCATCTCTAATATATATATTATTGGCCGATATATCGGAGCGTCTCTAATATATATATTATTGGCCGATATATCGGTGCATCTCTAATATATATATATATATATATATATTATTGGCTGATATATCGGTGCATCTCTAATATATACATTATTGGCTGATATATCGGTGCATCTCTAATACATATATTGTTGGCTGATATATCGGTGCATCTCTAATACATATATTATTGGCCGATATATCGGTGCATCTCTAATACATATATTTTTAATTATATACATATATACATATATATTATTGGCCGATATATCGGTGCATCTCTAATATATACATTATTGGCTGATATATCGGTGCATCTCTAATACATATATTGTTGGCCGATATATCGGTGCATCTCTAATACATATATTGTTGGCTGATATATTGGTGCATCTCTAATACATATATTATTGGCCGATATATCGGAGCATCTCTAATATATATATTGTTGGCCGATATATCGGTGTACCACTTGAAAACACACTTTTAGAACCTATACCTTATTTTTAAGCAAGCATTTAAAAACACCATTTTAATCCAACATTTTGTCAACATTTTCATTTTTCTCTCAGATGGTGAAACTAAACACAGCATGTGAATATTTTATGACGTAAGCACTGTTAAAGTTGGCGTGAAACGGAAGTTGCGATTGTGGCTTATATCCGAGTGAAACAGCTTCGCAAACAAGAACAAATGTAGGGCGGGGCTTGATTTTGTCAATGGGGAATTGATTGGATGATTGTGGTTTGCTATTGGTGGATCTCATGTGAGTGACAGGTTGCCCCGCCCTCATCATCAGAGAAGAGATGTCGCTGCAAGAGCGAGTTATAAAGTCAGAACTGCGAGTTTATGATAGGCCACCTTCTTCCATTGCTCTGTGGTCCAGTTCTGATGCTCACGTGTCCACTGTTGGTGCTTTCGGCGGTGGACAGGGGTCAGCATGGACACCCTGACTGGTCTGCGGCTATGCAGCCCCATACGCAACAAACTGTGATGCACTGTGTATTCTGACACCTTTCTATCAGAACCAGTTTATGATTGGTTGTTTGTTCCTAAACAACTAAATAACATTTCTTTAGTGTCACAATTCCCTGCCCGGAGGGTGCACACCCCCTTTTTAAATTACAAGTGTGAAACGTTTTACTCAAGCTTAGCCCCGGGTTTAATAAGACAATAACCCAGGGTGAAGCACTGTGTAAAAATCCCCAGTGTGAAAGGTTAAAAGCACTGTTAACGCCTAAAGTGCTTGTTTAATCAACAGTAAATGACTTTATAAAACAGGCAATGTTTTCTAGGGTAAACTGGGAAAATTATTCCATCAACCAGTGCATGAGGATTAAGTAATCTAGGGCTGGAGGAGACAGTAACAACTGCATGACCTCATTGCTTGTGTGCATCTGCTCCATCTCACCAAAGTGCTGTTCTCACACATGGTTGCAAAGGCAGTCGCACAAGACTTCTCACTCACACATCTTACCCTAACGTCGCCTGAAATGGAGGCAAGACGGCTGGATTTCCTCTATTTGTGCTACAGGCAAAGAAAACCACTGTATTGTTGATTAGATGATTGATGATAAGGAGGTTTCAAGCACCACTAGCCTAGTACTTACGTGCTGTGAAACCCATAGTTTAGTGATAATGCCAGGGGATTTATACCAAGAGGAATTCAGGTCATTGTAACAGTCTGTCCTTATGAAATACGACACTTATCTGGTCGTTTAACTGGACGAGCAGGATTTCTTCAGTCTTTTGCAATGGAAACGAACCCTTTCTGTTGTTGTCGTCAATGTTAGCCGCTGGTATCCTGAACCACAGGGATATCAAACACGCCGTCTACAATGTTTTATTATTTGCATTACTGTTAATCGACTAAACACAAGGCGACTGAATCCATTTTATCTCAGTCTCGCGTGACAGGACTGCACATGGGGTTCAGTATGTGTGTCTAGACAATGTCAACAACACATTGTCACTTGTAAATTAAATGCGCCATTTGTGGTGAACTGAAAGAAATCATATTCAACCATCCATTCTTTGATTTGTTGCAGAGTTATTGCTTCGCTTACATGCTAAAAATTAAAAGTTCTTTTATAGGACACGTTCCTGGACATCCTTGTTGGTCCTGGAGGAATATTACCATCAGTCAATCAGATTGTAGTGTTTGGTTTAGGCTTAGAGTTCAGGTTTTTATTTTGTTCCCTATATATATATATATTAGTGCTGTCAAAAACATATATATTCTATAAACACAAACTTTTATGTTGAATGGTTTATATATATATATATATATATATATATACACGTGACGGGTCATTTTTTTGTCCCAAGGCCTAAAAAAGATAAAAAACAAAGATATGACATCCAAAGTATGTAAGGTAGTACAATTAGATCTCTTTTATTGAATCCAAAAGGTTTTAATTATATTTTGCTTCATATAAAGGTAATTTAAAGATTTTGAAGTTCAAGGTCATTCGGTTTAACCGTTAAAAGGCCAATATAGCCATTTCATTTGTGATTAAAATATCTTAAAATGTAATAAATGTATATATTTTTTATTCGGGCATGATTTTATAACATCATATATCAACAAAATGGTATTAAAATTATGTGTAGAAGTCGTTGCTCTGTTGTGAGAAAGAATGTCCGGAAAAATGAATTTCATTGATGTCATTCGGAGTAACCAATATAAAGGGACCATTTTGGATCAAATCATGCGGTCGATATCATGTGACAGGATGTGACATCATTCAGACACCTGCAAAGGACCACATGGTCATGAAAGAAAAGTAACTAACTCTCTCTTAACTATTTGAAAAATTCATGTTTTCACTTGTCCCGAAACATCAGGTCATTTGGTACAACTGCTATAAAACATGGAAAATGTTGTAATATTTTAAAAACTTGTACTAAATATATTGATTGTCCTTTTGCTAGCTAGCTAGATATCAACCTGTTAGCATTGTTTAAAAATATTGTCATCCGGTATAACCAAAAGTGTCATTCAGTAAAACCGAAATTTTGGTTAAACCGAATTACTTTTTTGGTGACAAATTTTGTCCATCTTGTAAAAAATGACAAAAGCAGTGTTAATTAATTATAAAAACCACATAATCTATTTGTTAACACTTAATAAAACTTCAAAATTAATGATATCTCCATTATGTTTTTTTTATACTTTTAAAAACCTTATTTGTCAATGACCCATATATATATATATATATATATATATATATATATACATATGTTTTAAATTCTACAGTGTTATTTAAGTAGTATTGAGATACTATTAGTTTTTATTAATATTTTGAATTAGTTTTTATTTTTATATTTTCCATTTTTGTTTTACTTTTAGTTTTAGTAATTTTGTTGTTTTTTTAAAAAAAAAAAATTTAAAAAATATATTTATATTAATTTAAATAATGTTTTATTCATTTTTATTTTATTTTTAGTTTTCTTTATTTTATTACATCAAGTTAAACGAAATGAAAATGAGAAATGTTGCCTTGGCGACTAGCTAAAATAAAATAAGTTTAAGGTTTTTTTTATTTTATTTCAGCTACCGTTTATTTTATTTCAAGTAATGCAAATGGTTTTTAATGGTTTTTTAGCATCAGTTAACTTTACTGCTTTTTTTTAATGCAGATCAGTTTGACTCATGCATTCTATTCCAAATAAGCAATATGCTAGTTTTCCCCCCTTTTATTGTAGCTTTTAAATAAAATGTGGTGTTTTTTAGACATGTCATGTCAGATTTTGGTCAAGAGACACAAAAATCAATCAGTTTTGATGTCTTTGATATTCAACATCAGAATTGACTGCAGACAAATTCTTCAAAAATTTAGTGTTCCACAGAGAAATAACAGCATGCGGTTTTGAAACAACATGAGCGTGAGTAAATAATGTTTTCATTTTTTGAATAAATTATTCCATATTTGCTTTAAAAAAGGGTGTTGATCCAGGAACACACCCTACTAAGCAAAATCAAGGTCACTGAGAAGCAATATTGTGAACATTATATCGAGTGTTAGAGGACGTTGAGTACATGGCATCCATTCACCTACGTCATGTCCTTTCAGTCCTTACTGTAGCATCGTGTTCCTGATCAGAGCTATTCATAGAGATAAGAGGCACTTTGTGAGATGCCCCGTTCTCCCACAAGCCCTCCCATAATTCCCAGAGATAATGAAGTTGCAGTACCAGTGGTCGGGAGACAAGATATAACAATCAACTCGCCAATGTAGCTGATTGGAGATCAGCCTTTAAAAAGACTTGTACTGTGAGCTGGCCCGTTCTAATCAGATTGAGGAACTATATAAAAGACTTGAAGGAGACCGGCTCTGAGCAATTGAGTTATGAAATGTTTTGGCCTGATTCTCCTAAGGAAGCTTTTGAGCAATCATGTAAATAAATTGGAACGGATTCTTACTTGAGAATAAGAATAAGTGTGTCTTTGTGTTGCTTCTGAGGACAAGATTGTGTTAAGGAGCCACCTGTTTGCCACTGGGGTTGGTGTTTGACCACCATTTGCCATGCAGGATATGTTCCACAAATGGACATGGTCCTTGAATAACATTTCTATCAAACATCCTCAATGTTTTCACAACTATAACCTTTGCACTTATAATTAGAAGCAAATAATTGGTTGATAAAAATGTTGTAACCCTAAAATCTGATTTGTCGATCGGAATGTTTCTCCAAGACCAACAAGCATGTTGATCCAAGTACATGGCCTTTCTTTAAAGTCAACATGGAATAAAAATGTCTGACGTCACAGAATTTTCATGACTTTCCCAATTTATCTGATTTAATAAATTCTCAACTAATAAAAATAAAGTCCCACCTTTCGTATTTTTTCATTCAATTTCCTATTTAAATTCAGAAATACACCAAATTTTTTTGAGTAAAATAGTTTGCGTGTTGACTTACACAACAACAATGTACTGAAAATGGAAAAGTTACTCCATTGCATTTTGCGCGTACAGATGACAAAGTTGTCAAAACCATCCCGTTCACACGGATCTGCGAAAATTATTAAAAATGCTGTATTATGCATGCCAGGCCAGTAGTTGGCGATGTCACTTTGTAAAGAAACACTACCCGCCAATAGACTAACATGCATGATGTCACAAATTTGTGTTTTTTTGTAGTTTACATGGAGACAATAACGGTATTCAAAAAACCAAAACCAAACCAAAAACGACTAAAAACGCTTTATTATTCATGCCAGGCCAGTAGATGGCGATGTCAATTTGTAAAGAAACACTACGCACCTATAGACTGAACATGTAATGTGCATGACGTCACCGTTTTCACAAATTCGTGTTTTTGTAGATTACATGGAGACGATAACGGTATCATTTTCAAAAACATGCACTTTGAAACCCGATTTCAAAAGTTTCCATCTTCAGGCCCCCAAAATGCCGTTGTCATATAAATGAACGTCCAAAACGCATAAAATGTTTTCCGGTTTTAGTTGAAAATGGTGTCGTGCTAACGGCCCCTTAAACTCAAATTTCTGCGTTAATTGATTTTTTTAAATTAAGGGTATATTTACACAACAATGATGTACTAAAAACAGAAAAGTTTTTCCTTTGCTTTTTTCGCCTACAAACGAAACCATTATCAAAACGATCCTGGTTCACACGGATCCGCGAAAACGACTAAAAACGCTGTATTATTCATGCCAGGCCAGTAGTTGGCGTTGTCACTTTGTAAAGAAACCTAACCGTTTTCACAAATTCGTGTTTTTGTAGTTTACACTGAGACGATAACGGTATCATTTTCAAAAACTTGCTCTTTAAAACCCGATTTCCAAAGTTTTCATTTTCAGGCACCCAAAACGCCATTGTTGTGTGAATGAATGGCCAAAATGCATTAAAAGTACATTTGGCTACTCGCTGCCTTATTGATATTTGTTCATTGACTTCTAATCCTTTATACTAATAAAAAAAAAGCAATTCATCAAGGTGCCAACGTTCATTCATGACAAATAAAAATCCTGAATCTTAGAACTGAAAGTGAATGGAAAGGATGGGGAGATGCACTGTGCGAGATGCAGTGAGCCGGGGTTGATCAGTGGATGCTGTGTAAGGGTGTGTCCATGCAGTCTGGGAGTGGACGATGTTCATGTGTGTGTGTGCTGGTGTAGTGGTCAGATACCCCGCTGCTTTTATAGCCCATAAATCTGAGCAGGCTAGCGGCTGCTGTAGCCAGCTCACTGAGAGCCTTTCATGCAGAAAATGAATCAGACGATTTGAAAGTAAGCGCAAATGCCTCGCTTCACGTCGCACACACTCTGCATGTCCGCCCAGCCAATACACAGGCACTCCACTCCATTCCAGGTGGCTCTAAGCTAATAAAACACTCCATTAATGACCAGCATGGTTTGTTCACCAGATACTTCGCTGTGCTATCCATCTCGCGTTCTTGCTCTCGCGCAAGCATGGATCGCGCTTGTTGCTGTACTTCATCAAAACGAGCTGTGACATTGTATCTGGAAGTGGAGGGTTATTGAATTAAGGCAGCTCTTTAATGTACTCTAGTCTGCAAAACCATCTCTGCAGTCTTCAATATCGCATTAAAGCCAGACTCCGTTCTGTCATTTTATCATCTCACATGCAAACCTGCTTGACCTGCCCATTATCCTGAATAAATGACCAACATTTAAGCTTTTCCTCTTTCTGCATCCACAATACTGAATAAAATCACCTTCATCTCTGGTTGCCAGAGTATTGCTATGCAGTTGCTAGGGTGTTTTGGGTAGTTGTCAGGGTGTTGCTATGCAGTTGCTTGGGTGGTTGTCAGAGTGTTGCTATGCAGTTGCTTAGGTTTTGGGTGGTTGCCTGAGTGTTGCTATGCAGTTGCTTGGGTGTTTTGGGTGGTTGCCGGAGTGTTGCTATGCAGTTGCTTGGGTGTTTTGGGTGGTTGCCGGAGTGTTGCTATGCAGTTGCTTGAGTGTTTTGGGTGGTTGACAAAGTGTTGTTATGCAGTTGCTTGGGTGTTTTGGGTGGTTGCCAGGGTATTGTATGCAGTTGCTTGAGTATTTTGGGTGGTTGTCAAAGTGTTGCTATGCAGTTGCTTAGGTTTTGGGTTGTTTCCAGAGTGTTGCTATGCAGTTGCTTGGGTGTTTTGGGTGGTTGTCAGAGTGTTGCTATGTAGTTGCTAGGGTGTTTTGGGTGGTTGCCAGAGTGTTACTATGGAGTTGCTAGGGTGTTTCAGAATACCAATCACCACACAGTTGCTAAGGTGTTGCTATGCAGTTGCTTTGTTGTTTTAGGTGGTTGCCTAAGTGTTGCTATGCAGTTGCCTGTCTGTTTTGGGTGGTTGCCAGAGTGTTGCTATGCAGTTGCAAGTGTGTTTTGGCTGGTTACCAGAGTGTTGCTATGCAGTTGCTTGAGTGTTTTGGGTGGTTGTCAAAGTGTTGTTATGCAGTTGCTTGGGTGTTTTGGGTGGTTGCCAGGGTGTTGCTATGCAATTGCTTAGGTTTTGGTTGGTTGGCAGAGTGTTCCTATGCAGGCTTGGGTGTTTTGGGTTGTTGTCAAAATGTTGTTATGCAGTTGCTTGGGTGTTTTGGGTGGTTGCCAGGGTATTGCTATGCAGTTGCTTGGGTGTTTTTGGTGGTTGTCAGAGTGTTGCTATGCAGTTGCTTGAGTATTTTGGGTGGTTGTCAAAGTGTTGCTATGCAGTTGCTTAGGTTTTGGGTCGTTTCCAGAGTGTTGCTATGCAGTTGCTTGGGTGTTTTGGGTGGTTGTCAGAGTTTTGCTATGTAGTTGTTTGGGTGTTTTGGGTGGTTGTCAGAGTGTTGCTATACAGTTGCTAGGGTGTTTTGGGTGGTTGCCAGAGTGTTACTATGGAGTTGCTAGGGTGTTTCAGAATACCAATCACCACACAGTTGCTAAGGTGTTGCTATGCAGTTGCTTTGTTGTTTTAGGTGGTTGCCTAAGTGTTGCTATGCAGTTGCCTGTCTGTTTTGGGTGGTTGCCAGAGTGTTGCTATGCAGTTGCAAGTGTGTTTTGGCTGGTTACCAGAGTGTTGCTATGCAGTTGCTTGGGTGTTTTGGGTGGTTGCCAGGGTGTTGCTATGCAATTGCTTAGGTTTTGGTTGGTTGGCAGAGTGTTCCTATGCAGGCTTGGGTGTTTTAGGTGGTTGGCAGAGTGTTGCTATGCAGTTGCTTAGGTTTTGGGTGGTTGCCTGAGTGTTGCTATGCAGTTGCTTGGGTGTTTTGGGTTGTTGTCAAAATGTTGTTATGCAGTTGCTTGGGTGTTTTGGGTGGTTGCCAGGGTATTGCTATGCAGTTGCTTGAGTATTTTGGGTGGTTGTCAAAGTGTTGCTATGCAGTTGCTTAGGTTTTGGGTTGTTTTCAGAGTGTTGCTATGCAGTTGCTTGGGTGTTTTGGGTGGTTGTCAGAGTTTTGCTATGTAGTTGTTTGGGTGTTTTGGATGGTTGTCAGAGTGTTGCTATACAGTTGCTAGGGTGTTTCAGAATACCAATCACCACACAGTTGCTAAGGTGTTGCTATGCAGTTGCTTTGTTGTTTTAGGTGGTTGCCAAAGTGTTGCTATGCAGTAACTTGGGTGTTTTGGGTGGTTTCCAGAGTGTTGCTATGCAGTTGCTTAGGTTTTGGGTGGTTGCCTGAGTTTTCTTATGCAGTTGCTTGGGCGTTTTGGGTTGTTGAAAGAGTGTTGCTATACAGTTGCTTGGGTGTTTTGGGTTGTTGTCAGAGTGTTGCTATAGAGTTTCTAGGGTGTTTTAGATTACCAATCAGCACACAGTTGCTAAGGTGTTGCTATGCAGTTGCTTGGGTGTTTTGGGTTGTTGCCAGAGTGTTGCTATACAGTTGCATGGGTGTTTTAGGTGGTTGCCAGAGTGTTGCTATACAGTTGCTTGGGTGTTTTGGGTGGTTGCCAGAGTGTTGCTATGCAGTTACTTGGGTGTTTTGGGTGGTTGCCAGAGTGTTACTATGGAGTTGCTAGGGTGTTTCAGAATACCAATCACCACACAGTTGCTAAGGTGTTGCTATGCAGTTCCTTTGTTGTTTTAGGTGGTTGCCAAAGTGTTGCTATGCAGTAACTTGGGTGTTTTGGGTGGTTGCCAGAGTGTTGCTATGCAGTTACTTGGGTGTTTTGGGTGGTTGCCAGAGTGTTGCTATGCAGTTACTTGGGTGTTTTGGGTGGTTGCCAGAGTGTTGCTATGCAGCTGCAAGTGTGTTTTGGGTGGTTGCCAGAGTGTTGCTATGCAGCTGCAAGTGTGTTTTAGGTGGTTGCCAGAGTGTTGCTACGTAGTTGCATGGGTGTTTTAGGTGGTTGCCAGAGTGTTGCTATACAGTTACTTGGGTGTTTTGGGTGGTTGCCAGAGTGTTACTATGGAGTTGCTTGAGTATTTTGGGTGGTTGTTAAAGTGTTGCTATGCAGTTGCTTAGGTTTTGGGTCATTTCCAGAGTGTTGCTATGCAGTTGCTTGGGTGTCTTGGGTTGTTGCCAGAGTGTTGCTATGCAGTTGCTTGGGTGTTTTGGGTGGTTGTCAGAGTGTTGCTATGCAGTTGTTATGTTAAAAATAAAAAGTTGCTATGAATCTCTAAACTCCCTATTTGGGCTTCAGATTCAATGTTTATCAACTGTATGTCAAAATACAATGTAGGTATATGTCTCACAAAATCCTGCAGGCAGCAAAAACACACAAGCCACCGCCTTCACTGTCTGGCAGTTTAAGAGCATTTACATAGATAAAGACGTAAGGTCGGCCAAACCGGGTTAACAAGAACTATTTGCATTCACCTGAGGGCAAGTGCAGACTAACTGTGGCACTCCCATTGGCCATCTGCTTTGTCTTTCTTTTCTTTCTAAAAATAAAAACCATATGATGTCAGTTTTCATCATTTTGTCCCTTAGCGGTGCTATGATTAGCGCTTGAAATAGTGTGTAATATAACAAATAAAATAATGATTCTGGATGGATGACTTGTGGAAAGAATATTATTCCTAAAAATGATCTTTTAAAGACATGCACATACACACACAAAACAAAGATGCACATGAGTGATACCTATAGAACATAGACTATTAAACACAAGCAGGCGGCGTTTGGACAGACTCTCTGTTCCTCCAGATGTGAAGTGTGGATGGATCTCCACGGGTGGCGTTTGCCTGACACAGAGAGCCTTATTAAACACTGTGACAGTGGAGTGTGTTTGCTTACAGAAGCCCCGTGTTTGACAGGCCTTTGTATGTGTCAGGCCTTTATGAAATGTGTCAACAGCTCCTGCTTGACTCTTATCTGTGCTGATAGACACATGACGCTAATAAAACACTTGACATGCAGTGCAAAAGGCGCAGAAGCTGCAGTGCAATTGGCCCACAGTCTCGGTCTGATTTGGCCTAGATATACAGAATAAATAAACTCTTTTTTTGTCATATTGATTCTGTTTAGTGGGGTATTGACTGGCTTTTGAAAGATATCAGTAAAGCAATATAATAGAGTGCATTAGTGCCCGCACACTTTTTCAGCGACTTGGTTCCGGAAGTATTTTTTCCATTCTTTTCTCCCATAGGGATTTCAAAAAAGTCTTTGTTAAAGCGTTTTAAGCCATGAACCAAACCAACCAGCTACGAGGTGAACCATAGCATTACAAACTTTGATTTGAAGCAAAAAAGTATTTGAAAATCGGACAAAAAGACAAAGATACAAGACTGTGTACTTAACGGCTTTAGTGAGGGAAAGAACTACAATCCCATGAAGCACTGCAAACAGCATAATCGAATTAAAAATGATGGAGAAGTATAAAACAACTCATTTACAAATGTTGATTATATATAAATATATATAAACAATATATTTAATTTTATTGCAAAATATGCATTGAAATATTTAAATATTTTGAGTACGTGGGGAGACCAACTCAATTACGTCATTCGTGGGAGTGGGCGGAGCTAAATAGATCTTTAGGCGTGTTTTGCTTGCTTCGACTATCTGATTGGTGGAATTTTCTGTACAGCATCTTGGATAATGTAGTTTTTCGCCATGAATTCTGCTGTTATTGGCCGATATATGTTCATTTTTAATGTTATCGTTATCGGCCCAATAAGAAAATTTGGCCGATATATTAAAGCCTCTAAATAATGGATTATTTCCTTCAGCTGAGAAACAAAAATTAAATAAAATTTTTTATTTAGATTTATTGGCCAATATATCGGTTATTGGCTTTCAAATATAAAGAATTATCGGTTATCGGTATCGGCCAAAATTTTCATATCGGTGCGTCCCTAGCTAATTAACAACCTCATAGCTCACAGTAAAGTCTGTCTTTAAAGGTTTATAAGTTATCGTTAAAAATCAATTTCCCTATGGAGAAAAGTTTTTACTTCTGGAACCTGGCTGTTGCACTCTATAAGATTAAATGTAAACACACGGATGAAAGATAAACAGGAAGTGCAAGTAAACCTGCTACTTGAGAGATGAGGACAGTCCAACAGTGAAAAATGAAAACACATAACACAACAAAAACATCCTTCACATTGTGACTTGATTAAATACCGCTCCTTTAAGACTTTACGGCTCAAACTCGTTCACTTTTCACTTAATTAACTGCCAAAGGTGTTCATTGGCCTGTGTGAAACGACCATTACTGAAGAAAAACAAAATTTACGGAGGCAATAAAACAACTCAGGATCAATAGGATAAACTGATTTGTGCCTCCAAACAGTGTATTGTGTTTCAGGCCTGTTTAGAAGGTCTTTTGTTAGATGAACTGGCTGCTGTTCAAGTGAGACACCAAAACAAAAGATCAACGCAGGCATTTAAACACAGACACACAAACAATTGTGATCATATGAATCCTTTCTTTTTCTTTGAGACATTTCTCATCTTATTTCAGAGGTAATCGTTTCACAGCAATCATACCTGTTTAATACGGTAAAATGGGTGAAAGAAACGCCATAGTCTTACATTCAAATATTGTGATCTAGAGACCAGAATATCATAGAGAATTGTGAGTGGGCTCTTTTGACATGAGCTACTATGCAACCACGCAGAACACCTTAGCAAATGCATAGCAACATGCTAAGAACGCCTTAGCAATGTGGTAAAAAATCATAATACATCAGCAACCACATAACAATGTCACAGCAACCAGCTTGCACTGTGGCAGCCAGTTAGAAACCTATCAGAATTTTCTCAGCAACTCGTTGTTGCGTCTGACCCAGGATCTGAGTAACACAAAAACTACCCAAACACTGGGTTGTTACGTCTGATCCAGGAGCTGGGTAACACAAAAACTACCCCAACACTGGGTTGTTACGTCTGATCCAGGAGCTGGGTAACACAAAAACTACCCAAACACCGGGTTGTTACGTCTGACCCAGGAGCTGAGTAACACAAAAACTACCCCAACACTGGGTTGTTACGTCTGACCCAGGAGCTGAGTAACACAAAAACTACCCGAACACTGGGTTGTTACGTCTGACCCGGGAGCTGAGTAACACAAAAACTACCCCAACACTGGGTTGTTACGTCTGACCCAGGATCTGGGTAACACAAAAACTACCCAAACACTGGGTTGTTACATCTGACCCAGGATCTGGGTAACACAAAAACTACCCAAACACTGGGTTGTTACGTCTGACCCGGGATCTGGGTAACATAAAAACTACCCCAACCCTGGGTTGTTACGTCTGACCCAGGAGCTGGGTAACACAAAAACTACCCAAACACTGGGTTGTTACGTCTGACCCAGGAGCTGGGTAACACAAAAACTACCCAAACACTGGGTTGTTACGTCTGACCCGGGATCTGGGTAACATAAAAACTACCCCAACCCTGGGTTGTTACGTCTGACCCAGGAGCTGGGTAACACAAAAACTACCCAAACACTGGGTTGTTACGTCTGACCCAGGAGCTGGGTAACACAAAAACTACCCCAACACTGGGTTGTTACATCTGACCCAGGAGCTGAGTAACACAAAAACTACCCAAACACCGGGTTGTTACTTCTGACCCAGGAGCTGAGTAACACAAAAACTACCCCAACACTGGGTTGTTACGTCTGACCCAGGAGCTGAGTAACACAAAAACTACCCGAACACTGGGTTGTTACATCTGACCCAGGATCTGGGTAACACAAAAACTACCCAAACACTGGGTTGTTACGTCTGACCCGGGATCTGGGTAACATAAAAACTACCCCAACCCTGGGTTGTTACGTCTGACCCAGGAGCTGGGTAACACAAAAACTACCCAAACACTGGGTTGTTACGTCTGACCCAGGAGCTGAGTAACACAAAAACTACCGCTACACTGGGTTGTTACGTCTGATCCAGGAGCTGGGTAACACAAAAACTACCCAAACACTGGGTTATTACGTCTGGCCCAGGAGCTGGGTAACACAAAAACTACCCAAACACTGGGTTATTACGTCTGACCCAGGATCTGGGTAACACAAAAACTACCCAAACACTGGGTTGTTACGTCTGACCCAGGATCTGGGTAACACAAAAACTACCCAAACACTGGGTTGTTACGTCTGACCCAGGAGCTGGGTAACACAAAAACTACCCAAACACTGGGTTGTTACGTCTGACCCAGGAGCTGGGTAACACAAAAACTACCCCAACACTGGGTTGTTACATCTGACCCAGGAGCTGAGTAACACAAAAACTACCCAAACACCGGGTTGTTACTTCTGACCCAGGAGCTGAGTAACACAAAAACTACCCCAACACTGGGTTGTTACATCTGACCCAGGAGCTGAGTAACACAAAAACTACCCAAACACCGGGTTGTTACTTCTGACCCAGGAGCTGAGTAACACAAAAACTACCCCAACACTGGGTTGTTACGTCTGACCCAGGAGCTGAGTAACACAAAAACTACCCAAACACTGGGTTGTTACATCTACAAAAGTTGTTACGTCTGACCCAGGAGCTGAGTACCACAAAAACTACCGCTACACTGGGTTGTTACGTCTGATCCAGGAGCTGGGTAACACAAAAACTACCCAAACACTGGGTTGTTACGTCTGACCCGGGATCTGGGTAACACAAAAACTACCCAAACAATGGGTTATTACGTCTGGCCCAGGAGCTGGGTAACACAAAAACTACCCAAACACTGGGTTATTACGTCTGACCCAGGATCTGGGTAACACAAAAACTACCCAAACACTGGGTTGTTACATCTGACCCAGGATCTGGGTAACACAAAAACTACCCAAACACTGGGTTGTTACGTCTGACCCAGGAGCTGAGTAACACAAAAACTACCCAAACACTGGGTTGTTACATCTGACCCAGGATCTGAGTAACACAAAAACTACCCAAACACTGGGTTGTTACATCTGACCCAGGATCTGGGTAACACAAAAACTACCCAAACACTGGGTTGTTACGTCTGACCCAGGATCTGGGTAACACAAAAACTACCCAAACACTGGGTTGTTGCAAATTAAAAATGCAAATTAAAACCTTTTCCATTTTAAGTACATTATCGTGTAACGTACCCTAAAAGATTCTTGGGATATAAGAATTGATATGGGTTCATAAAAATGAGAATGGATTAAAATCGAGAAATCAATATTTTTTACCTAGCCCTATAGTTAGTAGTGTTTGGTAGAGGAACGCAGTGCAGTGAAGTCCCTCTTAGCTGAGCCCCTCACCCACAGCCTCAGGCACAAGTGCACTTTTGTCTTGTGGGACAATTGTGATGCTGTCTGCCGCTGTCACTGGCACCATCAGCCTCAGCGTGGGCCGCAGCACATGCTAAAGCTGCCATCATTGTTCTAATGGAGAACTTCACACCACACAGGACTGATACATGTAAATATCACATGTGCGTACATGTCTGGACTTGTATCTTGTACATGGGAATGTGCAAAGAAAAATCACTAGTGGGAAGTCTTTAATTTCTCAATGTGTTTAAATGCTTTAAATTTGTATTTGAAATACTTTAATTCAATATTTAAAATAATTTATTTCTCTGTCTTTAACATTTATTATTTTTTTTACTATGTTTTTGCAAAGGAAAATGTGTATATATATTCAAGACATTCAGTACAAATGCTTTTTCTAAACTTCTAAAAACAATAAATAAAGAGTAGAAAATATTCTTTCAAGACCAAATGATCTGAGCTGTGTTATGCAAAACATATAAAACAATACTTTAAAACGCTTATATGAATTATTTTATTATCCACATACTCTTACTGCATGACAACAATTGACCAAACTGAATCTTCATTTTTAAACATGGTATTATTAAAAATGGCAGATTTGAAAAAAGATGCAGTCTACTTTTTCTTCACTCTTAAAAATAAAGGTTCTTTATTGGTATTGATGGTTCCATGAAGAACCTTTAACAAAAACGTTATTTATAACGGAAAACGGTTCTTTAGATTAATGTTCTTCACACTAAGAATAAAAATGGCGAACTGTTCACTGAAAAGTTCTTTAGGGAACCAAAGAATGGCATCGCTATGAAAACCCTCTTTTGGAACCTTTATTTTTAAGAGTGTACGAAAAGTTTAATGATTGTAATTAATTACCAAAGTAATATGGCAGAGACAAAGTTTATATTTAAACTAGATCAAAAAAAGTTTGTCAAGATAAACTTTGATGTTGGCTTGAGAAATCCTGACCAGCAAGTTTGAAGAAATTTGAAGTTTGAAGGTTTTCAGTTTGAAGTAGCTTGATGAAGTTTTAAAGCTTAAAGTTTGAAGGTTTTGAAGGTATAGTAAAAGAAAAAAAAAAAGACTGACAGATAGATAGATAGATAGATAGATAGATAGAAAGGGTGTTTTAACATATTGCTAGCATAAATTAACATGTTGCTAGCATGTTTTAGCACATTGCTAACATGAATTAGCATGTTTTACCACATTGCTAGCAAGAAGTAGCACTTTGCTAGCACGGTTTAGCATTTTCCTAACATGTTTTAGCAAGTTGCTAGCATGAATTAACACATTGCTAGCATGTTTTAACATTTGCTAGCAAGAAGTAGCATGCTGCTAGCATGAATTAGCATGTTTAGCACATTGCTAGCAAGAATATGCATGTTGCTGACGTTTTAAAACATTCCTAACATGAATTAGCATGTTTTAACATATTGCTAGCAAGAAGTAGCACATTGCTAGCATGAATTAGCATGTTTAACACATTGCTAGCAAGAAGTAGCTCTTTGCTACAGAGCCAACGCCAGGGCTTGGTTTAACATTTTGCTAACATGTTTTAGCAAGTTGCTAGCATGAATTAGCATGTTTACCACATTGCTAGCAAGAAGTAGCTCTTTGCTACAGAGCTGGCGCCAGGGCATGGTTTAGCATTTTGCTAACATGTTTTAGCAAGTGAATTAGAATGTTTCTAGCATGAATTAGCACATTGCTAGCATGTTTTAACACATTGCTAGCAAGAAGTAGCATGCTGCTAGCATGAATTAGCATGTTTAGCACATTGCTACCAAGAATATGCATGTTGCTGACATGTTTTAAAACATTCCTAACATGAATTAGCATGTTTTAACATATTGCTCGCAAGAAGTAGCTCTTTGCTACAAAGCCAACGCCAGGTCTTGGTTTAACATTTTGCTAACATGTTTTAGCAAGTTGCTAGCATGAATTAGCATGTTTACCACATTGCTACCAAAAGTAGCTCTTTGCTACAGAGCCAACGCCAGGGCTTGGTTTAGCATTTTGCTAACATGTTTTAGCAAGTGAATTAGCATGTTTCTAACATGAATTAGCACATTGCTAGCATGAATATGCATGTTGCTGACATGTTTTAAAACATTCCTAACATGAATTAGCATGTTTTAACATATTGCTAGCAAAAGTAGCTCTTTGCTACAGAGCCAACGCCAGGGCTTGGTTTAACATTTTGCTAACATGTTTTAGCAAATTGCTAGCATGAATTAGCATGTTTACCACATTGCTAGCAAGAAGTAGCTCTTTGCTACAGAGCTGACGCCAGGGCATGGTTTAACATTTTGCTAACATGTTTTAGCAAGTGAATTAGCATGTTTCTAGCATGAATTAGCACACTGCTAGCATGTTTTAACAGATTGCTAGCAAGAAGTAGCATGCTGCTAGAATGAATTATCATATTTAGCACATTGCTAGCAAGAATATGCATGTTGCTGACATGTTTTAAAACATTCCTAACATGAATTAGCATGTTTTAACATACTGCTAGCAAGAAGTAGCTCTTTGCTACAGAGCCAGCGCCAGGGCTTGGTTTAACATTTTGCTAACATGTTTTAGCAAGTTGCTAGCATGAATTAGAATGTTTACCACATTGCTAGCAAGAAGTAGCTCTTTGCTACAGAGCTGGCGCCAGGGCATGGTTTAGCATTTTGCTAACATGTTTTAGCAAGTGAATTAGCATTTTTCTAGCATGAATTAGCACATTGCTAGCATGTTTTAACACATTGCTAGCAAGACGTAGCATGCTGCTAGCATGAATTAGCATGTTTAGCACATTGCTAGCAAGAATATGCATGTTGCTGACATGTTTCAAAACATTCCTAACATGAATTAGCATTTTTTTTAACATATTGCTAGCAAAAAGTAGCTCTTTGCTACAGAGCCAACGCCAGGTCTTGGTTTAACATTTTGCTAACATGTTTTAGCAAGTTGCTAGCATGAATTAGCATGTTTACCACATTGCTAGCAAGAAGTAGCTCTTTGCTACAGAGCTGACGCCAGGGCATGGTTTAACATTTTGCTAACATGTTTTAGCAAGTGAATTAGCATGTTTCTAGCATGAATTAGCACATTGCTAGCATGTTTTAACAGATTGCTAGCAAGAAGTAGCATGCTGCTAACATGAATTATCATGTTTAGCACATTGCTAGCAAGAATATGCATGTTGCTGACATGTTTTAAAACATTCCTAACATGAATTAGCATGTTTTAACATATTGCTAGCAAAAGTAGCTCTTTGCTACAGAGCCAACGCCAGGGCTTGGTTTAACATTTTGCTAACATGTTTTAGGAAGTTGCTAGCATGAATTAGAATGTTTACCACATTGCTAGCAAGAAGTAGCTCTTTGGTACAGAGCTGGCGCCAGGGCATGGTTTAGCATTTTGCTAACATGCTTTAGCAAGTGAATTAGCATGTTTCTAACATGAATTAGCACACTGCTAGCATGTTTTAACAGATTGCTAACAAGAAGTAGCATGCTGCTAGCATGAATTATCATGTTTAGCACATTGCTAGCAAGAATATGCATGTTGCTGACATGTTTTAAAACATTCCTAACATGAATTAGCATGTTTTAACATACTGCTAGCAAGAAGTAGCTCTTTGCTACAGAGCCAGCGCCAGGGCTTGGTTTTACATTTTGCTAACATGTTTTAGCAAGTTGCTAGCATGAATTAGCATGTTTACCACATTGCTAGCAAGAAGTAGCTCTTTGCTACAGAGCTGGCGCCAGGGCATGGTTTAGCATTTTGCTAACATGTTTTAGCAAGTGAATTAGCATTTTTCTAGCATGAATTAGCACATTGCTAGCATGTTTTAACACATTGCTAGCAAGACGTAGCATGCTGCTAGCATGAATTAGCATGTTTAGCACATTGCTAGCAAGAATATGCATGTTGCTGACATGTTTTAAAACATTCCTAACATGAATTAGCATTTTTTTTAACATATTGCTAGCAAAAAGTAGCTCTTTGCTACAGAGCCAACGCCAGGGCTTGGTTTAACATTTTGCTAACATGTTTTAGCAAGTTGCTAGCATGAATTAGCATGTTTACCACATTGCTAGCAAGAAGTAGCTCTTTGCTACAGAGCTGACGCCAGGGCATGGTTTAACATTTTGCTAACATGTTTTAGCAAGTGAATTAGCATGTTTCTAGCATGAATTAGCACATTGCTAGCATGTTTTAACAGATTGCTAGCAAGAAGTAGCATGCTGCTAACATGAATTATCATGTTTAGCACATTGCTAGCAAGAATATGCATGTTGCTGACATGTTTTAAAACATTCCTAACATGAATTAGCATGTTTTAACATATTGCTAGCAAAAGTAGCTCTTTGCTACAGAGCCAACGCCAGGGCTTGGTTTAACATTTTGCTAACATGTTTTAGGAAGTTGCTAGCATGAATTAGAATGTTTACCACATTGCTAGCAAGAAGTAGCTCTTTGGTACAGAGCTGGCGCCAGGGCATGGTTTAGCATTTTGCTAACATGTTTTAGCAAGTGAATTAGCATGTTTCTAACATGAATTAGCACACTGCTAGCATGTTTTAACAGATTGCTAACAAGAAGTAGCATGCTGCTAGCATGAATTATCATGTTTAGCACATTGCTAGCAAGAATATGCATGTTGCTGACATGTTTTAAAACATTCCTAACATGAATTAGCATGTTTTAACATACTGCTAACAAGAAGTAGCTCTTTGCTACAGAGCCAGCGCCAGGGCTTGGTTTTACATTTTGCTAACATGTTTTAGCAAGTTGCTAGCATGAATTAGCATGTTTACCACATTGCTAGCAAGAAGTAGCTCTTTGCTACAGAGCTGGCGCCAGGGCATGGTTTAGCATTTTGCTAACATGTTTTAGCAAGTGAATTAGCATGTTTCTAGCATTAATTAGCACATTGCTAGCATGAATATGCATGTTGCTGGCATGTTTTAAATCATTCCTAACATGAATTAGCATGTTGGTAACATGTTTTAACATGTTGCTCGCATGAATTAGCATGTTTTAACAGAAGGCTATCTGGGGGGGGGGGGGTCATTTAACGCATTTCTAATCGCTTTTGAATGCGCGCTCGTGTTTGGCTTTCACTTTTGCTTTCAAATTTGCTCGCGTTCAGCAGGGAATGAGGGCAGGAGAGGGGCACGGTAACTCGTGTAGGGGGGCATGGCCCGCGAATGCCCTCTCGCCCTTGGCGCTGGCCTTGCTTTGCTAGTATGGTTTACTAGCAAGTTGCTACCATGAATTAGCATGTTGCTTGCTAGTATATTTTAACACATTGCTAGCATGTCTTAAGGTAGTTGCTAGGCCTTGCTAGTGATCCTCTATTAGAGTTATTGCATAAAAATTTTGACCCGCTCAATGAAAGTCTATAGGACATTCCGCAGATTTGATCGCCTGTTTAACGAAAATCATAAGTTGGAATCGTCTGAAGGTTTGGTGGTTCTAGCTTGATAGCAGTTTAAAAAGCATTTCAGTATGTTGGCTGTCTCAAGAGAACTTAAGTCTATCACAGATCCCCTTCTGAGCAATAAAATGTCCCTCTGCATTAAGAAAGAAACTGAAGACTCGTAGTAAAGTGAGTGAAATCTTGTGATGAGTTTAAATATACAAATCAAGCCTATAATTTTCTATGCCTTTATGTGTGTGTTTTAAGGTGAGGTGCAAATGTAAGTGTGAAAATGTACAGTAGAGTACACACACACACACACCGAATGAGGCCGCAGATGTGTGGATGAGTGTGTTTTCCTCATGGGTGGGTGTGTGTGACCCTTGCCTGCAGGCTCGGTGGATTCTGGGGAACCGGTCTGCGAGTGTGTATGAGTGTGTGTGTGTGAAGAACGCGTGCTGCCTCGCTCTCGCCGCCTCAGTGAGCAGGGCCTAATGAAGCGAGGAGTGTGTCCGTAGGGCAGAATGGGCCTCGTGTTCCTACGCAACCAGGAGTCATGGGGAGGTGGTGAGACAGCGAAATGGGGCTACGGCTGCAGCTTCTCCTTTCTCGCTTTCCATAACAACACACACACTTCTGCTAACGCTAGCCCTCTATTGCCATTACCTTTCTTTATTTCTTGCGCTTTTCTAGTCCAGTTGATGCAACAGCTTAAACATCCTTGTGTATAACAAACCAACAATTAAACAACTGAAAAAGTTTAACTGGAATATATTGCAGTGATGTGCGGAAGTGAATACATTAGCACATACATTCAGAACAATATTAGTTTTGTTTAATAATAGTTCAACATATTTGCTAGCTACTTGGTATCATGACAGTTTAGCTGATATAGAAAAACACTGAAGAAAAAAAAAGGATCTGCATTCAGTCAGTTGGTGTTTTTTAACAGTATTCAGTGACTTATCAATGGCTTCAGCCCACATCATAGACTCCCATATGCCTTGACTTCACACTCGAGTCTCAAGGGCTTTAGATCAGCATATGTGTCTCTCTCTCCTAAAGTCTGGTACAGTCTGAGAAGGTCAAGAAGTGACCCAGTAATGGCCAGTCTGTTGCATCATGATCCTTATGCTCCAGGCAAAGACCTTAAGGTTAGACGCCATATTGAATTTAATGCGGATATAAACGAGGCTGTGAGGGACAGACTTACAGTCTTTACAATGGCAACTGTAGCTCTTAGATCATGTCATTTTCACAACTCACAACTTTTTATAAAGTAAACATAAGAATAACTTTGATATTGTTAGTAATATTTCAGGATGGATTGAAGCAACTCAGGTTTACTTGATTAAAATCATGTTCAAATATGATCGTCAGGCTTTTGAGGAAGGTTTATTTGTTCATCTCTCAATCATCATTGCATTGCATTATATGTTTTAAAACTACAGAGATTTAATCAGAAAACAGAGCATTTAAATATCATCTTACTAAGACATATTATTATGTAAGCAGTCTGTTATAGTGTTATAAAGATCTCACTGATTTACATTATCAGAATTTCATTTTACTTTTTGTCCACACTGTAAACCTGAATAAGTTGGCAAAACTCAAAAAATTTGAGGCAATCAGTTGCCTCAAAATGTTTAAGTTAAGAAATTCAAAGTTTAAGTAAGCAGAACTGGCAGATTTTTATTTTGTACTCATACATTTTAATTGTTCTTAACTTGAAATGTTTGAGTACACTAATTCATACATTTAACTTAAAATTATAATGTAACCTCAATGTAAACATTTTTATTAGTGTAAACTTAGCTAGCTATCAGTGTTGCCAAGTCCGTGGTTTTCCTGCTGAATTGGGCTACTTTAACACGGTTACCACTGGTTGTTTTTCATGTCCGCCGGTTGAAGCGACCCCAAATAACATGATATTTAGCCCCCGAATACAAATTTTACCAGGGGAACCCCACCAAAAAACATGATTTTTTACCGGGGGACACCCCCTAAAACGCAATTGGGCTAGTTTTGAGTAGCAGTTGGGCAGATTTTGTTGTGAAAACCTTGCAACCCTCCTAGCAGTGGCGTGCAGTGGTGTTCTGAAATGAGGAGGCACATTTTTTATTTATTTATGAATCAATGTAAATTCATGTGCATTACACTTAACGTTGACACATCTTCCTTGTTAAATGAACATTACATTACATCAAAAAAGAAAAAAGAAACCAAATACAATTCTATTTTGTAATTTTACATTAACAGTGTAATGTTCTATTTATCAAAACCAAGTCAATCTCATCAAGTTAGTGTTTTAAGCATTTCTACATTCATTCCAAAATAATAACTAAAGGCAATAATAATTTAAACAATATATTTTATTTGTGTATTGATGCTTTTCTTTTTGATTGTCAACTTAGGCTATTTTGGATCATCAGTCATGCTCCGTAAACACCGAAACAGTAATTTTAATTTCACCAAGCTGATTGCACTAAAAAAACCCGCAGTCATCATGCTTTCAGTCCATTTCAAGTTTGATTTTGACGTGACATAAAGCGGTGATATCTAACTGGGTGATCTGTTTACTTACTTTTCAATTAGTCTTCCCATTGACGCCATCATTTGTTCAGTCAAACTGACGTGTGGAACGCGCACGTCAACAAGAGGCGGGATTTATCGCACAAACCAATCATATTCAATCATAACCAATTACATCCAATCATAGCACGATGGAGACATTGCCTCCTCTCACGTGACTTTCCCCCATTCATTCTCAATTACCCCCCACAAAACCCACCGCACGCCGGGGGTCTAATGGTTTTCTATGGTTTTCTATAAGAGCAAAGGGAGGCATGACTCCTGCTGTAACTTTACCTGCGGGTGTCGCTGTTGGGCAGTGTTCCTTAAGAAATACGAGTGACTTGCGCTCTTTTTAATGTCATAATTTGTAATATTTGTGTTGTTTTATATGTAATATGGATTATTTTCTCATCCTATTTTTTTTTTGAGGAGGCACTGCCTCCCTTGCCTCCTCGGAGGAAACACCCATGCCTCCTAGCTATAACAAGAAAATGCTAACTTGCTAATTTGCTAACATGTTAACAATAGCACTTGCTGAATGAGTACAGCAATATAAAGCATTTAACATAATTGCTCTCAAACCAAGCCGCATTTACCACTTGTCACCATGATGGAAAAGCCCAAAGTATAGTTCACTTTTTACGCGTACGTGAGGGTCAGCGTTGGATTTTTGTAACCGCACGTACTTGTATGCGCAGGTCACACATGCACATTTAATATTTTTTTGCAGTAATTAGTTTATCCACAAGGTGGCAACCATTCCCTGGGGCCGTCGATTCACAAGGTAGTTGAAGAAAAACTGCATAAACAGAACAGACCAGAACGCATGCTAGCTACAGCGACAATGGAGGCCTATACAGACTAGAGATTGTGTGAAGGGGTTAGAAAATACCCTCATTTGTACAACTCTAGCATGAAAGAATACAAAGATGTTTACATGGACTGTAACTCGTGGCGAGAGATTGCTCAAAACTGCGCATGCCTCAAACGCCTGTGTACGCATACGAGTCAAATGAAGTATACTTTGCTCAGCTGTGCGTTTAACTGTGCGCCATACACTAGCGTATGCGTAAAAAAAGGAAGTATACCCAGAGCTTAACTCTCCAAAAACCCACATTAACAGAAACTCTTCTAAATTAGCATAACAAAACTGAATCTCACACTTAATATTAATCCTGCACAAAAATCCCTTTCAAGTGCCATGGGCAAAGCATGCTGGGAAATAGAAATCCCAGCCCAATTTCAGTTAAACTTAAGTTCGTCTAAATTAAAAGAAATAAGTTCATAAAACTCAAAACAATGAAACAGCTCAGTTTACTTAAAATATATCAGTTCTGTGAACTTGAAAGAAAATGCTAAATACTCATAAAAGTTGATTTGACTGAACTAATTTGTTTAATTTAAGTTTGTCCTACTCAAACCAATTAATTATTTTGAGCGTTAGGGGTTTACAATCAGCATCTGCACCAAATTGCTTTTTTTTTTGGGCATTTTTGAGAGTCTGAGCTCCATATTCTCAATATTATATCATATTATATGAGCCATAAAAGCCTGATGTATCAAATATGATACAAAAACACATACAAACTTTATATATATATATATATATATATATATACACATATAAGCAATAACATTTTACTCTCTGTGTAACTGCGGATCACGGTTACGGTTAAAGGACAAAGTGTCACAGTGATCTATTCTTAGTGTACGGTGAGGCTCAGGCTGGGCAGGAGAAGGTGCGAGAACTTGCTGCCAGCTCCTACCGTGTTGGATCAAACCGTACCCAGCTGCAGGGCCGACGGGGCCCATCGGCCATCTGTCCCTGAGCAACAGCGCCGGGCACGGCCCTGAGATCAGCAGCGAGGGGCTTCTAACACTAATGCTGAATGGAGGGAGGGCTGTTTTCTGTTTCTCCTAGCAACCGTCACTTCTTTTACATGTTTTCTTTTTTCTTTTTTGAGGGGGTGCAGTATCCTTATGGCGGGTCCGTGCGGCCTCACTCGCTTTCACTGTCCTATTTATGGTAATGAGCCATCTGCCCTTTCTCTGATGCTTGCTTGGGGGGGGGGGATCTGTGACGGGACAGGCCAGAGGTGGCGGGACATTCGGCACTGTAGTGCTGGTATTACCTGGTCTCTTACCACTTAGCAGACGGACTTGTTGATTCATTGGAAATAGAGGTAAATGGGCCATGACGCCATGCTCGTTGTGTCCAGACCTATTCATTTATTTAACATGAAAAATTTAAAATGCAATTCATACAGACAATGACTTACACCTCTTTTATCAGGATTTTCACACGGAATTTCCATGACTGTTCCATAAATATTGTTTTGTACTTTTTTTTTTTTTTGTGATGACTAGATAAAAGGTTTTAATAGAGACTGTACTTATAAAAGTCTATTTTTAGCTGATTTAATATTTTACAGCTGAGCACAACTAAAAATAAAACCATCTCGAGATTAAAGTCATTATAATGTGAGATTAAACTCGTTAAATTTTGAGAAAAAAGTCTAAATAAAATGTTGAGAATAAACTCTTTAAATTTTGAGAATAAAGTCTAAATAAAATGTCGAGAATAAACGCATTCAATCAGTGTCATGTCCATTGCATACTGATGACATGACAGAGTTGGATCACTAGTCAAGCTTTAGGCTTTCTTTCAATAACAAAGAAATATTATACTATACTAACAATTTATTTCAACTTTTTTCTCGAAATTTAATGAGTTTTTTCTCGAAAAGTAATGACTTTATTCTCAAAATTTAATGAGTTTATTCTCAACATTTTATTTAGACTTTTTTCTCGAAATCGAACGTTTTTTTTCTTGAAACACGACTTTATTCTCAAAATTTAATGATTTTATTTTCAACTTTTTTTTTAGTTTAAACTCGCATTATAATGATTTTAATAATGATTTTAATCTCTGATTTTAATCTCGAGATGTTTTTTTTATTATTGCTTGGCCCTAATCCTCTTCCGTATAAAAGTGTATCTACTACTGTATATCTTTAAAAATCAAATTTGTTTTTATTATCTGTCGTTTATGAGCCGTAACTCATTAAAAGTCTGATAGAGGTAATAATTATATATATATGTATATTATTATTTAATGAGAAATGTTTATTATTACAGTACATAAGTAATACTTATTTTTATGCAATTATATTTTTTGCTATTATATGTCAGACTACATTGTGTGTGTGTGACTTTTTTTTACCATTATAAATATTATTTCTCAAAAAAAAAAAAAAAAAAATATTAATAAGTCATAACTCATTTTTTTTTTACCATTACAAATATTAAGACCTTATGTAGCCCCGCTTTTCAGCGCTGCGCTCGTTGTCTTTTGACTTCCGGTTTGTATTTCCACAGCGATTTTACGTATTTATGAATGAACCGCTCGTTTTAAAACATTCCCTGTCTACTGACATTTGTTAAGACATCTGCTTTAAACATTACAATGCTCACGATAACTTTCATTAACTCTACAACAAGTAAATCCACTTCACCAGCTAATTATTCTTTGACAGCGATGCCATAGAAATGTACAGAGCTACCGCAAAAACGGAAGTTCATAGACAATAAAGATGGCGGCGCGCACGTTTCTCTGGCGCGTAAGGTCTATAAATAAATTTATATATTACATTATAAAACGGTTAGTTCCAGTCCTTGATTCTGATTGGTCAATAGCTGTGTTTTATTCACGATAATTATTCACCCAATGGTTTTATGTATCGCTACACAACACCCTTAGCAACCACCCTTAGCAACGTAAACATATGTTTGTATTCATCATCTGAAGCTTGTATTACCTGCATCTATATAACATTTTCCTTCAGGTCAGTCCTATTTTTTTAAAATCCGCTTGAATGTCCGATGCAATATATTGTCCTTTTGTTTTCTCGTGCCCTGACACTGACAGCGCTAGTGTTCACAACAGTATCGGTCCTTTCAAAATAAAAGTCTTCGCTACTGACTAACTTACTCAAAGTCTTTGCCACCATCTGACTTTTCCTAGTCTGTTTTTAGTTGATATCCATGAGATAACGCATTCTGTTGCTGTTCACAGTCATGGTCTATTTTTTCCAGCAGAAGGAAAGCTTTTAGTGATTTTACTTCATGAAAGTTGCATCGATATAATCATATATTTGCTTTAAATTATAATAGCACAAAGTATATATATATATATATATAAAAAAAACAGAAAAGCATTTTCACGTGCAATAATTTGAAAACTCCTCTTCTATAATGGATGTTTTAAATTTCTGTATAAAAATAATTTTGTATATTTTAGGTAAAGTTTGTCCTTGTCATCATCTGAGACTTCCTTATTTGTCATTTTCTCAAATACAGAAGCAGAATCCTTCAGTAACAGCCTCTGACTCCCAGCATGCACCCTGGCTGGAGCGTTGGCATGTGTGTGGGCTGCAGTATGACACACTCACAGTGTGTCATGGGGAGGTGTGAAGGTAAACTGTGAGATCTCTTACCGCTCATGTGTATAATCTGAGTGTGTGATGTGGTGGTTATTTGTGGTAAATAAGTGTGTATCAGTGAACCCAATTATCAATGAAGTTTGTTCTCTAGATCAGTGGATTCTTCAGTATTGACATCAAAATGATGACCCAATGCTGTACCAGAACTGTACAAAACTAAAGTTATTTTATAGAGACTGTACTTGCAAAAAGCAAGTAAAATATTTTAGAGCTGAGCATAGCTAGAAAAACTATTAAAAATGAAAAAGCTAGAAAATTTTATATATATATATGTAAACAAATTTACACAGTAAGATACTGTTTTCCATTGAAACAGTAATATACAGTAAAAACAATGCATTCTGGGTAATATTATTTGTCATTTTCGAGAAAGTAACCTATAGGATGCTTTCTCAAAAACGACAAATATTACCCAGAATGCATTGTTTTTACAGTATATTACTTCTGTATATTACAATGCATTCTGTATATTACATTGCATTCTGGGTAATATTATTTGTTATTTTCGAGAAAGTAGCCTTTAGGCCTCTTTTCTTAAAATGACAAATATTACCCAGAATGCATTGTTTTATGGTATATTACTGTTTCAATGGAAAACGATATTTTACTGTGTAAATTTGTTTAATATTTTTACAGTTATTTTTTAGTGTATATATATACACACACACACACACATACACAATTTATTTATTTATAGTACCAGAATTGTACAAAATGCCCGTAAAATCAAACAAATAAAAATATCAATTAAAATAAATATAAAAAATACCTAAAATATATAAAAATACATGTATTAATATTACCATGAATTATTAACATTTTTGTTTATGGGTAAATGACAAATAAAAAAGTCTAAGATTATGAAAGGAAAAATTATAAAAATAATTATTTCATTTTTTATTTGCTTATTATTATTTAATTTGCTTTTATTATCTGCATATTTTTATTATATAATATTATATATATAATTTATTTATATAAAAATATAAAAATGATGTTGTCTAATGAATTCAGACGTGAGCAGAGGCAAAATGTCCTGATTTCTATCCTCACTAACAGCTCCTCTCAGATGTTGTATGAGAAAGTCTCTTGGCGTCGTGCTGACGCTGAACTCATTACTATGGCAACTGATGTAGATGTACGGGATGTTGGCTATACTGAACAAACGGATCAGATTTCATCACTAGCAAATAACAATGTGGACATTCAGTCCTAAACTCAAAAATGAGCGACAAATGTCATTGAGTGCAGTATATCACCTCTGTGCTCATTATAGTCACTTGTCAGTCAATACGTCATTTGGATCCGACAATCAGACAAGTCCGAACGTGTCTGTGAGCAGCTGTGCACACATTACTGATTGATTTCTGAAATACAATCAAATTAGTAAATATCAGTCCTGAGAAAAACCATCCTAAGCCGAGACGTCTGTCATAGTCCTCAGAGAAAAACTAAAAACACATCACACTAGTCCATCTTCATTAAACAAAATGGCTTCCCTGTGAGTGAAAAGCACCTTTGTGTCTGTGTCGCCGCCACTAAGTGAAGTGACTGATGCTCATCTAATGGCTGAACATTACAAATACAACTTCAGCTATAAATATCCCAATCCCAGTGAAATCTACATGCTGAAACACATTGTTCATGTATGTTTTAAAAGCTTTTTCACAGAATATGGAATGCTAAATTGTATTGAACTACTCTGAATGTCATTGGAATAAATAAATAAATTATTAGTTTTGAATGAGGAAGATTCTTTTGAAAGAAGTTAATGCTTTTATTCAGCAAGGATGCATTAAACTGATCAAAATAATCTTGAAAAACTATCACAATTTCCACAAAAACTGTTTTCAACATTGATAATAATCAGCAAATCAGCATATTAGAATGATTTCTGAAGGATCATGTGACACTGAAGGCTGGAGTAATGATGCTGAAAATTCAGCTTTGATTACATGAATAAATTACATTTTACTATATATTCAGATATTTGAAATTGTAAAAATATTTCACAATTTTTAAAGAAGACATTTAAAGAAATTTACTGTAAAGCAAATGTACTGTACGAGCCGTTTTTTATTTTATACAATATATATTTTACAAAATAATTTTTACTCTAAAATCGCTTTAAAATCGAAGCCATAAGTCTAACCAAGTTGTGTTCCAAATTTGAAGTTGATATCACAAAAATTAAAATTTCGTTTAGGCGCTATACCAAAAATAGCCACCGGGTGTCATCCATATTCCATTTGATGCGTTCTCCTGTAACAAATTAATAAATTCCTGTCACAGTATCACTTCTATCACAAAACAGTCGCCAAACATGGAACCTTGAGTCTCAGGCCTTTCTGACGATATGCGTTTTGTCAAGATTAGAAAAAGTTTTGATTATAAAATATTTAAAATAAATTTTGTAATATGAAACTTGACACCGCCCACTAGGGGGGAGGAGCCAGCTAAAAGGATTTAAAGTACCATTTACATGGTAATGCCATGTCCAATTTCAAAAAGGTTTGAATTTTAAATTTTAAGCTTTCGAATGATACGTAATTTATGATGATTACTAAAATATGTGATAGGCAATAAAAAATGACAGTGACAGTTAAGAGGTTAAAGTGTCCAAATACTTTTTTGCCGTCACTGTATATCTGTTGTTTTTAAGAGGGGAACGACCTCTCAGAGCGGATCAATAACCGCATCAGACTCGACATATACACCAGATGTGTTTAAAATGAAGTCTCAGATGTTCACAGAGGAAGACAGTGAAGGTGGAGGGACAAAGAAGAGCCGTTTAGGGTTACATAAAGTCAGGTTTGGGGTAAAAACATTAGATTAAGCCGTGTATAAACACGCTGTCCGGAAGAAGTCGATAACTGTGTCAGTACTGGTTTGAGAGCAATGGCCAGACAGATAGCATCACAAGGGCATGTGATTTTTACATGATACGGTTGTCATGGCAGCGGCCTAGATCACACTCAGCGAGCTAGAGGGAAAAAGACGATTAAGGCCAAGAAAAAATACATTCTGACCACTGACAGCATATTGTATAGTAGGTTCAGCTATTTGTTAGTACGTTACTATGCAGTTGCTAGGCTGTTCTGAGTGGTTGCTAGGTGGTAGTCAAAGTCAAAAGAGCCCTGGGATATTCTGGGTTTTTTCAGCCACTTGATCATCTCCTGGGAGAAAATTATAAATCTGATATGGTTTAAAACATTGTTTCTCAACTGGTAGGTCACGTGATAAGGGCAACATGGTAAATGCAGTACGTGCAGATTACATTCATACTATATAGAACATACTTCCTTAGCGGTTGTGAAGTAATTAGCCCATGTTTTTGTTTCTGAATTGAGACTTTTATTTTGAAAGAGGTGCGTGAAAGATATTGACTCTTCTGTCAAGTAAAGAGTGCCTGAGAAAAACGTGTTGTCACGATTCGGTATCTGCGGCCAGATGAGATGTTGTCAGGCTATATGTAAGTGTCATTATTCGAATGTTATTTTCGTAAATTGTTACGAAATAAAAAAAAAAAGTCTCTTACCTCAGAAAAACGATCTTTCCTTTCCTGTCAGACAATTGCGCGCGCAAATGCGGCGGCGCGCGCTGTGTATCGCTTCAATAAAACAAAATTAATTACGAGCACGCAACGTCGTAGTTACGTTGTCAATAAGTGAGTCATGAAATTAAGTGCCAATAATTTATGTAATTTGTACTTCGTGTGTTAGCCTGGGAAGGATTTGCATTCAGGTTCAGTGTTCATATTATGTTTAATTAACAGTTCATGTTAATATTGTGTATTCACCATAAACTGTTGTTTCTGTAACCCCATTACACCACTTAACTTTCACTTTGTGTTGTTTTTTTATGTATTTTTTTTTTTTTTTAAAAATGACTGTGGTGGCTCATACTAACTTACTAACTTTAAGCTATTGTTTTAACAAAAACAAGTTTGGGACTGATGTTTAATAGCCTTACTTTATACTGTTTATACAGTCATATTCTTACAATTTATGTGTATGTTTAGTGGGATGGTAGGCTAATTGTATGTGTGTCAACCATTTATGTAAAATAAATTTGTATGTATATAATTCTTTAGGAATTAAGTTGAGAACCACTGGTTTAGAAAAGCACTGGGACAAAAACAACAACAACAAACCTTTATTCTCAGTATTTTTCTAATAAACCTGGCATTGTATATTATATATTTTGTTGGCTCTTTACCAAACTGCTTTTGTTCCGCTTTTGTAAGTCGCTTGGTATTAAAGCATCTGCTAAATGCATTAATGTAAATGTATTTTGTGTGTAGCAAAAATGTTTTGTGAGTTACACAACAACAGTTCAAGCTCAGCATTATGTCTTTGTTCAAATCATTATCCATAAGAATTAGCCAAAGTAGTGATGCCTGCAAACACCAGAAGAAATATGATATTTAGACATTCAAATGAGCCTTCGAGACAATGGCACTATTGTTAACTAAAATTAAAACTATTAAAAAACATTTCCATTAATTAAAATATAAGATGAATAATAAAACTATTAAAAATTAGAAATGTTGCAAGTACAAAAATTACTAAAACTGAAATAAAAATATATTAAAACTAAATAGAAAAAGCACATAAAAAATATTTTTAAAAAATGAAAATAAAAATGTATATAACCTATTTCAAAATATCAATAAATACTATAATAGTAGTATATAAATAATAATAAACACTAGCTACTACTTTCAACTCAAGGTCAAGGGTTTTATTCCCAAGGAACACATCCTGATCAAATGTATCTTGAACTAAGAAACAACAATCATTGCAGTCGCTCGCCTGGTAAAACATGGTGCAAAAAAGCAACACCAAGGTCATGTAGTAAAAAACACCTGAATGCACAATAAAAGAGTCTGACAATTGAGTCAATGCAATACATTCATTCAAAAGTTCTATGGCTGAAAGTTAAAAGAGAGTTTTTGCAGTCATTTTGAATGGAACTGAGAGGCACCAACCTCAGTCAAAGAAATCTCAGTAGATCAGGAGGTGTATTATAGTCTTGCAAAAGTGAGCAGTCTCAGTCCTGGCCTTGACAACAAGCAGTTTCGGTTCCTTTAGCGCCAACCATAGGGAACTGCATTTGTTCAACAGTTGATGTGAGCGACATGCCACATCCTGCTTCACACACACAAACACAAGCAGCTTCCTGTCACTGGCAGCACCAGCTGGAGTTCACTGATAGCCACTCTGTGTGTGCCACACCCTCATCAGCAAGAACTAATATTCTGTGACAGCAGGTACACATTTATGCATAAAGCACTAACTTGTTTGTTGTGCAATATATTCAAAATCTAATCAAAGGTTTCGGTTTATGATCAGCTGATATGTGCACAAGAGCTGAGTTTAGAAGGAAGTCATTTGCATGAGCGTTATGGCAAATTTATGAACGCTTTCCAATAGACAACATTAGCACAAATGCATTGATCATGGAATTTTTTTCCTGAAAAGTTTTAGTTGCACATTCGTCAACTTATAAAGATTTATTTTTGGCATTTTTTGGCCTTTATTGTGACAGGACAGTAAGTTGACAGGAAGCGAAGTTGTAGAGAGAGGGGGGGACGGGATCGGGAAAGGTTCACGAGTCGGTGTTGTGCCGAATTTTGACCCCCTGCCAAATTATTACACCCCCCTCGTTGAAGTTGCTACCTGATTGCCTAATCTTAACCCCACCCCAGGGCCGGAGTGGGGCTCTTTTTCAGCCCTGGAGTTTCATGCCTTAGACCGGCCCACTTTAATTCACGACTGACTATATTAAAATAATGGAATTAAAACCTCAGTATATAAGTCTGCAATAGTGCACTGTTCTCTACAGCCTTGTAATTAATTGTATTTTTCAAAAATATCTTCAAATACCCCCTCCCCCCAAAAAATGAGTCATTTTTATTGTTATAATAATGATTTTATAATGTGAACCATTGATTAATTCTCTAGCCATCTAGTGGCTGTAGTTAAAAATTAAAAAGTGTTTGCTTTCCAGTAGATGGCAACAATCGTCCACTAAACCCAAGCACATTTTTCATGTCTATCACTATGAATGAAATTGAGAAATGTAGATCTTTTTTTTAAAGTGGATTTAACATAAAATTTTGCTATTTTATATAAATGTATATACTTATTATATACAATTATTACAAATTGAGGCAAATAAATAAAAAAACCCATAAATCCCCCAAAACTGCACAACTTTACAGTAAAATATTAAAGTGAGCGATATTACGTTTGTTTAAAAAAAAGTTACATTATGTTACAAAATCACATTTTACTTATTTTTGACAGACTTATTTTACACATTTACATTTTATTTATTTACGTTACTTAAATCGGCCTCCGGTGGCTTAGACCATTTTTCTTACCATAATTTAGTGTTGGTTTAGAACTTGTCCCGCTCCCCTCCCGCTCTCCCTACAGACGTCACCTCATCCCTTCTTCTCGTATACTTTTGAGTGAGTTGTCTTCTCCGGGCGCACACTCCGAGTCCCTCCCGACCAGGTTAATTTACCCACAGAGTGACATGATATCATTGACGTTACGTGCAAATGAGCGGTAAAAACCCGATTTTTTTTTTCTTGCGCGGGTGCCCCGTGCCGCCCCTGGCAAGATGCCGCACTGGGCCATTGCCCATGTCGCCCATGCCTAAATCCGTCACTGACTGGTTTTAGGGAAAAAGTTAGGCTACTCAGTTTAGTACATTTGGCCGCGTTGACAGTTTCTAGAGCATCCATATTTCAACCCAGTGCCATGACAACACCGGCCCTCGCGGCCAAATAAACAGACCGGGAATTCTCCCGGTGCTCCCGATTAGCCAATCCGGGCCTGCCCCACCCCTAATCCTAACCCCTCCCCCACACCTACTCCTAAACCCACCAATACTAGGGGGGTAATAATCTGGCGGGACTCAAACTCGGGATGCCCGAAGCGCGAAGTTATTTTAATGTTAATTGTTTCTGAATGTTCAGAGAACAGTCAAAAAATGTTCCCATAATGTCTGCAAAATGATGAAATGGAAAAAGCCAAAAAAAAAAAAAAAATTTTTAAAAACATTTAAAAAACTGGATGTTCAGAGAACATTCCGTAATAATGGGAACGTTAGCAAAACATTCTTAGAACATATTTTAGTTTGCTGGGTTCTGCCCCATATTCGAGGAACACTTATATAAAAAATCTGAAGGAACTTGATAAAAGGTCAAGAGCTCAACCTAAAGCAAACACTAATCACCATAATGGCGACTTAAAATGAAACATTTTCAATAGAACACCTCATCACATGCATTACCTTTGTTGATTTTTTTGAATTGCCATTTATTATATTCCACTTCCTGTCTTTGAAAAGGTTTGATAAAAGTATATATATAAAAAAGATTCAAAGTCCAAATCAACTTCTTGTGTGTTGTGGCTAATTCAATTCAAATTCACACCCATTAAAGGGAGCAAATTCTTCAATTTTGAATTTAGCATAACCCTTATGTGAGAAAGAAAATGGCAGATTGCTAATGGTAATTTTATCCAATCCATTCAATCAATTTAATAAATGTGTTTATTGTTTATAAAAACTTAATAAATGCATTAAACATATTAATAAATGGTAATTTCCAACATATTTTGGGTTCATTTTAATCAAGCAATACAGTAATTTTTAAACAATAGTTGAGTTAAATAAAACTACCCAGCAGGTTGGGTCAAACATTTAACCCAACTGCTGGGTTAAAACAACCCAATTGCTGGGTTTATCCATTTTCATTATTTTTTTAACCCAGCGTTTTTTAGAGTGGCTATTGGAGTCTGCAACCAGAATATCAAGGAGAACTCTTGAACTCACTTGTGCCAATAAGAAACCACACAGAACAAAAGCACATATATATGGGCAAAAATTAAAGCTGTTCTTCATTTGACTCAGACTAGATCGTGTCTAGTTGGTCTGTTGTAATACAGTGGTCTGCCGGGTCATCTAGTGGCCAAACTTTAGAACAACAAGCCAATTTACAAGGTCAGAAATAGTTCATCCAATCTGTAATATTTTTGTTTTAATAAATTGAGTTAATTAAAGTGAGTCTATGATTATTTAATGATTTTTTTTAGGTGTTTGTCATTGAAAATGTTATGCCATATATTAATAGACCAACAATTATTAGCTTATCTTGTTTATAATGTTACTGTTGCACAACTAAATTGATCTTTAAAAGATTTATTTATTTATTTAGCTGTGTTGAATATGTTGCATTCTGAATGTAAAGACACCAAGGCCAAACATTTGGTTCTGTCAATTTGTTGTTGATCAAGTTCAAACATCAACAAACATGTTTTTTTTAATATGAAGATTGTTGCATTATTAATTTCTCTCAAAACATACGGTAAATGGTTTAATTTTGTGATTGTAAATTACTGCTAAGTAACCATCACCTGCTGTGCAAGTGGGGCACAAATGACTGCAACATTAATATTTTATCATTTATGAATAATAAAAATTCCATTAGCCATTTTCTTTCTCACATAAGGGTTGTGCTAAATTCACAATTGAAGAATTTGCTCCCTCTAATGGGTGTGAATTTGAATTGAATTGACCACAATACAGGAAGTTGAATCTTTTTTATATACTTTTATCAAACCTTTTCAAATAACAAACGGGCATTATCATTGTTAAACACAGCTACAATAAATTCAAGGAGCATACAAATGTATTTATTTATTTATTTATTTAAAAAAAAGCAAATTTCAAGTAATTTAGAGGTTTTTAAGGCACTCTTCTTTTTCAGTTGCTTTCAGGATTATTATAGAATTTGAATCTGAGTGACAGAAAGTGAAATATAATAAATGGCAATTCAAAACAAATCAACAAAGCTAATGCATTCTGGGAAATGAAGTGTTCTTTTGAAAATGTTTCATTTGGAGTCACCATTATGACGATCAGTGTTCGCTTTAGTTGCGCTCTTGACCTTTTACTTCTGTCTTCTCTGGCTGCTGTAACAGTGTTTATACAACACATTTCATTCAGACATCAAGAATATGAATCTCAACAATGGTGAAAATCAACAAAAAGCTTCATGCTGCAATGTATGCTTGGTGCCAGCGTAGTACAAAACTCCTAGCATGCATTGTGTGGCATGAATAAATGATGCAGCTGAACTGTCCTATTATTTCCTTTAATTTTTACTATTTGCTTGTATTGTTGCTGTTGTTCTTCTGGTGACTTTTTAGTAGCTTGTTTTATGATGTTCAAAGCTAAATATTGAATATTCTGTTGATAGTCACCATTGTTGAGGTTTCGTCGTATGATAAGTGTTGATGTCTAAATGTGTCTCAATGCACAGTTTCTGTTCACCTTTTCATAGTACTGATGCATTACAGTGATCTTCCTATCACAGCAGCTTTATTAACATGTAAATCATCAATTTACATAAAAACATCTAAACTATTTTATGACACTCGTTTAAATGTCATAAACATTTAAGCTGATTTGTAAAACACTATTGCAATTGTTGAAAGAGAATTAACTTAAATCAAGAGTAAAAAGCACGTCTCATGGAAACACTGATCAGCATAATGGTGACTTCAAACAAAGGTTTCAATAAACCATCAACATTATCTAGAGCTAAACCAGTTAATTCTTAATGTGTGTTAATTCTCTTGTGTTTCTGCTCATCTCTTTTTCTGTTCTCTTTTTTCCTTCAGTGATTCTGCTTGTTAACAAGCTTATTAAGGCTGAGATTACTCTATATATAATGCTCTTGCTCTTGGCTGACATGTGGCATTGCTTTGGCCTGCTTGTGCTCCAGATCTGGCAAACCTGAGCGGAGCGCCAGAGTGCATCATTCCACACGGCATGTGGGCCGGATCATCATTCCACGCGTGTCAGGTGTGGGCCGGATCTGGGCCGACACAATGTTGCTATCTGGGTCGTAAGCCGAGGTTGAAACTATTGATACCAAATGTTTTCTACTATCTACTTAGGCTTACATTGCTTTTGGGAAATGCAACCCAAAATGAGAACTACACTCTTCTTCTTTGTCTTGTCATAAAAATGACCTTCTAACCAGCTGCAACTTGTTAAATTCAAAGAAAAACATGCTTGTCTTCATACTCAAACCACTGTTTTGGTCAAAAATGGTAAAAACCTCCTGCCTACAACAACACTGTATGCTCATTATTCAAAGGTGATTCTTATAGATTGTACAAAAATTACCTCAGATTATTTTAGTTTATGCACTAAATATGAAAGATCTTAAAAATGTATTAATCTAAAGACTAAATTACTGAAACTAGTTTTGTAGACAAATATAAATAGGCTATATATATATGTGGATGAAGATGCACCTCATGACGTTGCATCGTTTACTAGACTAACAAACTAACTTTCTAATGTTTTTATATATACATAAAAATATATATTATTGTACTGTATATATCAATATTTAATATTATATATCATATATAATAAAATTTTCTATATCAAAATATGCCTTTGCCATCATTTTACCATGTTTCTGCCACATAACAAAACATAGTACTGTTTTTTATGGGATTACCGTGGTATTTTGGACATGTTAGGCCTATCATGCTTTTATTCTGTATACCATGGTACACCGGCTTCAGTGTCATGGTTTAGTGTATATCACTATCATGGCACATTGGTGGCACCATGGTACTGAATGCTTACCATTTTCATGTACCATGGCATTTACTATAGTATATAATATGGTAATACTATGGTATTACCATGGTACTTTTTGTAAGAGGAAAATCTACTGTGATTGGTCGTGTGCAGCGCCATGTGGTTGTATATGGGAGTGTGTGAGTGTGTGTGTGTAAGTGTGTAAGTGTGTGTGAGTGTGTGTGTAAATGGCTCCTCCTGCCACTGAAAATCGAAATCGGAGCTCTCGGACCGGAGCGCCTGGACAGTAAAACCTCTTCTCCGGAGCCCAGACCAAGCAGATTCTCAGTGCAATGCACTTTAGGCTTTTATTTACATTTCCCGAGCTCAGCACAGTGTAAGGATACAGAGGAAAGGGCTGCAGCGGTGTGTGTTTTAACCAGAAACCCGTCAAATGAACTCCGTCAGAGCGACTAACCGCAGACCCCGGCGAGTGTCGAGGCCGCGCCCGGTACCGCCGGACAGAAACAACGCAGAAAGGGGTGAATATATCTATAACAAACACTAACCTGGCCTTGATTCACACCAGTCCCTCTTCTTTTAGAAGGCTTGTGTAGATTCCAGCAGCATTCGTGTGGTGATGTTGTATTTTGAGGTTATTTGTGTTAATGTTCATTCGTCAGGAAACACCGAGGCTTCTGATCTCCCCGCAGGCCGCGCTTTGTTCAACGGGGCTTGATTTGCTCTCTTGTCTACTATAACCCCAATTTAACGTGTACATTTTGACAGTGTATGTTTCAGAATAAACTAGTCTTGATTTTTGATCTGACTAGTCTAAATGGTGGCACCGACGATTATATATTTGTGAGAAATGGCAGCGGTCAGTTGTTTTACAGCCCTGTGATGGTTAGCATCTGCTGTTAGCAGCATAACAGCTAAGACAACAAATTATAGCACAAACCTGAGTAAATGCCACTATCACAACCATTGTTTATTAGATTATAACTTAAACTCTTTAATTCGGGCATTTGCAGTGGATACACTTAATAGAACCAGAAGCACCATGGTAATACCATGGTATTTTTCGAAGTACCATGTAAATACCGTTGTACATGAATATGTTTTCTTTTAGTACCGTAATATACACCCGTGTACCATAGTGTTTGGACTTGTACCATGGTAATTTCTTTTACAAAGATGTACTGTGGCAGTACCATGGCACAGTGATGGTGTGTGTCAAATGATAATACCATGGTACATTGATATATGCCGTGGTACTGAAATTTGTGTAATATGGATTTCCAGGGAACTTGCCTTGGTAGTACCATGGTACAAGAAACTAGATGTAAAACATACTTTTGTATTACTACAGTATGCCTAAAAACAATGACATTTTTTGGACATGTTCCATGGTAGCAGCGTAGTATTCTTGGAGTATCATGTAAATACCATGGTATTTAAGTGTACCACAGTATTACCATCAAAGCACAGTGATTCCATTATAATACTCAATTTGTAAGGTCTATATCAAAGTTCAACACTACTGTTTTGGGTATTTACCATGGTAATTTGTTTTTGGACTAGTGTCATGGTTATACCATGGTGTACTTTGAAGTACTATGAGTAATGCATTTACAAAAAAGTACTGTGGCAGTACACATGATACTCCAATGTACTTCCAGGTGCACCATAGTAAATGTCCAAAAACATGGTATTACTTTTGCAAAGGTTCTCCTGTTTACTTTTTTCCCTTGGTTTAATTAGTCAGCTGTGCTGGATGTTGTAAACTTAACGCCCTCATTGACTTGTTTATTGTTGTTGGGGGTTGATTGGCTTGTTGATGAGTTGTAATGACTAGTAAACAGTTTTGGTTGATAGTTGGGTCATGAGCCCTTCTGATTAACAGTGTTGTGTGGATCCTGTGTGTTGCATGTAATCATTGATTGGTTATATTATGGTTATGACAGATTAACTGCCAGGTTGGTTGACCATCCAAATGTTTTCAAAGGTTGTCCAAACTCTGATGAACCTCTGGTCCTTTTGGCCACCCAGTCCAACAGCTGTAATAGTTTGATAATTTGCCATGCAAATCTAACAGCAGGACACCTTGTTTGGGATTCAGGCAATCAAACCCGAGAGCTGGTTTCTTAACTTCTAGTTAGAGTGTTGTCATGGGACTAGAGCGAGACTGAAATTAAAGGATGGTTTCAGCACATAGAGCGGCTCTGGGTATGTAAATGAATGGCTGTCAGCTTATGGGAATGTTCTGTAATCTAGGTTGTGAGACAGGTGTTGCATTGAAAACGTGCTTTAAACGGCCTTCTTCATGCTGTTGTTGAGTTGAGCTACATTTTTGTTAAGATGAGAATGTCATTTCATATGTACAATATACGCTGCCCGGCCCAAAACAAGTCGCTCTTTGCATTTAAATAGGCAAATGCATTTTTATTGCAGTGATTATTATGTTTCTACCATGTAATATATTTGGCAACAGTTCTTCTAACCCCAACTGATGGAGTGTGTAGCTTTTCATTTCTTAAACAAACATGTAGGAAGACACATCATGGCCATATTCCAGCCTTCAGGATGACAATGTCAAGATTCATCAGGCTTAAATTGTGAAAGAATGGTTGGGAGAGATCATTTTCACACATGGATTTGCACCTCTGAGTCCAGAGTTTTTGGGATGTGCTGGAGGAGACTTTACAGAGTGCTCACCTCTTGCACTGTCAATACAAGATCTTGGCCAATTTTTGCCCTAGTTCTCTGTAACAGTTTTGGTACTAGAGCAAAAACTGTTGAATGAAGTACTTAGGAAAAAAAACGTCCCATTTTTGTCTCGTCCATTAGTCTATCATCGCAGTTTCTTATTCAATCGCACATTTAAATACGGTTGTCAATCCAGAAACTTTGCAGTGTACTTGGCAGCATGAAAAACTAAACTTGTACTCAGATTGTAAATGGGTAATAAACAAAAAGCAAGAGCCCTCCTTTTAAAATCACAACTTATAGTAATTTTCATTTTGGGTGAACTATGCACAATACACATTGTCACTGTCCACGATACGATATTGTTGCATTTTTGTATTGCGATATATTGTGACACGATATATTGTTACACCCCTACTGAAAATACAATGCATTGAAATGCAAGCATTTTTTTTCAGTTAGTGCAATTCAACAAGCTTTTTTTTGTTTCAAAGACATTAGTTATTATTTTACTTCCATACCCTAGCTCCAGGTTTGCTCTGCTTGTTTGTGGTGCTGCAATTTGGGCAAATATTTTGTGATTATATATCAATATGACTGTAAAATAATAAGAATTATTATTGTTATTTTATTATGACTATTATTACTAATAATAAACTAAATATTGCTATTGGAAAAAATAGAGAATTTAATAGAATATTCTTACACAGTACTACTGTACAATTACAATACTAATATTTATGGCTTAAAGGTGCAATATGTAAGAATTTTGCAGTAAAATATCCAAAAACCACTAGGCCAGTGTTATATATTTTGTTCACTTGAGTACTTACAATATCCCTAATGTTTCCAACTATTTGTAAATCGTGAGAAAATCGTGAGAAAATTGCAAATTTAACCAAGGCTCCGGGACGTGTGAGGAGTCGCCTGTCAATTGCGTCATACCCGCGTTACCCTCGGTTTCCGGTTTTATTTTGTAGAAACCATGGAAACACCAAAGACGCTTTAATATATTACATGTTTTAATAGACAAGGGAACAACTGTTTTGATATATTTATAGACAGAAAACTAATTATTGTTATATAGCTCAACACATTTAGTCTTATTGTTTAAATCTAATTTTCTTTGTTTTTTTTGTGAGTACCATGCTTTACCATGCCTCAGAGAAAAACACTATTTTGTCAAGTAGCTAACATAGCATAATCAGATGCAGCTTATTTTTTTAGTCTTTGTTTTCAGTTGAAGAATAAACAGATATTTGTAGCGCCTCCCATTCAGTAAATCGCAATAATCTTTGTGCTTTGTTACTTTTGATATGAAACAAAGTCTCATCTTTCAAATTTTGTCAGTTTTTGCGAAATTCTAGGGGTGGGCATTGACACATTTCACGATTCGATTTCAGTTCACAAGCTTGCAATTCGATTAATTTCTATTTCAATTCAATTCTTTGTTAACGTTAGTTAATAAAAATCCAGCTGTTCATTGTTAATGTCAGTTCACAGTGCATTAACTAATGTAAACAAATACAACTCTTGATTTTAATAATGTATTAGTAAATGCTGTAGAAGTGCAGTTCATTATTAGTTCATGTTAACTAATGTAGTTAACTAATGAACCTTATTGTAAAGTGTTACTCTTTAATGTGGCGTGACAGATGTAGCGCCTCAGTTCAAGAGAAATGGCAGTGCGAAGAGCACGTAAACCAATCATCTTTTCTGCTTTACTACTAGTTAAAGCACAAAATAAATGAATGCACATCAGAAGGTATTTTGAAAGATATCGTACAACTTACTAAAATACATATTACGTCTCAATCAGTTTAAACCGTGGAAAAACGTCAGCTGGTAAACAATGTCACGTAATGTTAGATTTACCTCAGAAAAGCCATTCAATGCCCATAGCTTGATAGTCAGCTAGAATAGTTAGCTAGAGAGGAACATTTTGCTAAATATATGCACTATATTTCATATTCATTATATTTTTACTTAACATGTTATGTAATGTAAGTTTGAATAAATCAGTCATGAAAATAGCCATCATTTAAATGTTTATATTTCAAAAAACAAATTGGTTTAGAAACAGAATTATCTCAGTTATTATTATAACATTATTATAAAAACTTTGTTAATTGGAATTGATGAATCTCACACTTGTGAATCAAAATCAAGTGAAATTTGTGTTAATACCCAGCCCTAATAATCGCACAAACCATTTTGCTTTTATTTTGATTATTTTTGCAGCCCTAGTTTTCCCATTTTTCCTCCGCATTGGCAGAGTCTTCTATAAAATGTGGCAACAGGTGGCATGATATAATGTAGCTCAGTCCTTATGTCCCATAATTCCCATATCTTACCACCATAAACCAAAACGTTGAGATGATTAACAGAAGGTCTTCTCATAGCAGGGGCTTCACCTTCTAGAGTACTTCCTGGAAAAGCTGAATTTACTGTCGTAGTAATACTCTAGGTCTAGGATGTATGTTTTTTGTAATTGGTGGTGTTCTGCAGTTCGCCCCGAACACATCTTTGGGGTTTGTGAGTAATAGCAATGATGCTACAGGAACTCTCACAAGGCATGTTAAGGTGAGTCTGGCACGTATTTTTATTTGGTCGGCTCCACTGGGGCACTGCAAGGGAATGTTTGGAAATAAGCTGGAATGTATCTTTCTTATGAAAACTGGGTCAAACGGCAGAGCTTTAAAACAGGATGGGCCAGAATTGGACTGAGAAATACCCATAACTTAGAGGATGTATGTGGTGTTTAGTGACAGCGAGGTTTGCAACCGGCATTCATGATTTCTTGCTTAAATTGGGGCATAAAGTTGACACTAGGGGCTTGGTGACTACTAGTTAGATGTTTCTTCTGTTTCCCAGTGGTAATCTTTTGTGTTTCTACCATTGTTCGATTCCTAGGGCATGCATGAACTGATCAAATGTATAGTTTCAATGCAATAAATGTTTATCAATAACCTTAATTTCCACACAAACTCGTAACAATGATGAGTTTGCTGATGAACTGCTGCTATAATGAACCAGTGAAGCTCACAAGCTTCATTAAGTCAAATACCTTGAGCTGATAACATCTAAATCCCATTCACCATCTATTCATGTGTGTCCTGTAGGGAGTCATGTATGTCTTTGAAGATTAGTGGCTGTAGTCTGAGAAGAATATTAATGAAAGGTGGGGCGATCCAGTATTGTGATTCAGATGTTACAGATTGTTTAAACGCTATTCAGTGAAGCTTAACATGCTGTCAGGCGTACTCCCAGCGTGAGACTTTCTCAAGAAAATGGACTTTGATAGAAGCTCTTTCAGTCAGTAGGTTAAGTGGGATTTACTTGGTTACTCTCTTTTTTCCTTCTGGTTTTGGATGAATGGATTGAAATGATAAAATGTGGCTCAAATAGCTAAAAGCAATAAATTATTTTATTAAAATCAAATTGGCTTTTGAATTGGCCAAAATTTGACTAGCTTTGTGTGAGATTTTATGTTTATGTCTAGTCTCATGACCTGTGCATTATTTTTTTTTTGCACCTTTTCAGCACTGATCATGTGGTAAAATTTGCTTAATCTGACTTTTTCCTTGTTTAAATGCTATAATCGGGTCCCCGGTGCATCTACCAACCCAGAAAATGTGAAAAAGGACAACGCAGTAACTTTGTTTTGGCAAGCCTTTCTCTGCAAGCATGTGAAAAAATGAGCCACTCAGATTTCGCTCCCTTTGTGACGTAGGAAGGGGATCTTATTATAATATTACCGCCCCTTAATCTGCACGTTTCCACCCACGGCGCCGCCATTTTGTTTTCGCAAGCGACAGCGGTGTACCAGTTCTAACGCCATGGCAAAAGTTCGAGCAAAGCATGCTAACTGTTCTGTCGTTGGCTGCACAGACAAGCACTGAATACTATTTAGTCTCGTTAGCTTGGATAGCCTGAAGTTGACCCTGACAAGATCGATTGCTAAAAAAAGGAGCGTTACTGTCCGAGCGATATTTTGGAAAAAATATTAGACCATTCACAGCATTTGATAGCAATCATAAACGTTAGCCTGGTGTGTATGGCTCTGTTTGGCAAACAGGTACGCTATGTATAGTGGGCGTCCATACGGGTTTTGCACAAAAGATTAACATGACGGCACATGCTAGTCGATGAGTTGAATCAACTCCACAGCAACTACATAAATTTATCCACTAACCATTCAGAAACGTCCTAAAAGTTGTAACTTCTTCCTGAGTCTCTCCATCAGTGTCGACTCCGGTTTGAACAATGTAAGGCTGAACACCGTTACTGACAATCCTCATTTTGGCTGCGTGAGATTCTCCAGCTTTGTTGTTGTTGAGCAACCGAACCGCGAGCTGTTAAAGCTCTGTTAAAGCTCCGCTATTATTGTTGTTGTTGCTGTTTTGTGCTGTTAGCGGTGTCTGACTAGGGTCGAAACGTGGGGTGATGACATCATCGTTTCACAAAATATACGGATTGGCTGTACACACGAAAACGCAAAGGTGGCATTTTCAGATTTATCCACTCTGAAACCCAGTTTCAAAAAATAGCGGTTTCACCTTCCGAAAACGCCGGATCCGTCTAGACGAAACGCCTATTCGATACAAAATTTGTGCGTATACACAGAAACGCGTCTCCGTGTGGACGGGGCCTCATATTACATCTTGTGAAAAGTGGCATAATAGGTCCCCTTTAAATGTGATAAAATCTAAATAATTTCTTACGTAGTCTCTTAATTAATTTGAAGTCTTCAAATGACATGGTAATGATAAATAAATTATAAAAATGTTGTTTTAAATACTTTATAGATGCTGTGCATGTGTGCAGGACACCGCTCGATGTAAATATCAGAAGATTTTATTCAATAATAACGTTTCCACAGAATGAAAACACTTTTTAAATGCCTGAGTGTGGATGATCTTTGTTTGGAGACAACATGCTGTCTGTTGTGTTAAACTAGTTGATGGGACACAGTGTTTGTAGTGGTTACTGGACTAGTAGCCCTGGAGAGCCCCCGGTGCAACCAGAGCAACAGCGCTGCGTTAGCAGGATGTGTCTCATTCACGGATGATCCTCCGTGCAGAATGGCATCCTACTCACCTGAAGGTAAACTAGACTTACTACAGATTATAATGCTTTATTAATAACATCCTCCCACAACGTGCTTAGTGTGATAGAGCGTGTCATGTTTGGTGGCAATCTAGTGGTAATGTTGGTGCTAATTTAAAATGTGGCATTTGGATGACCATGACTGTGACTTTCACCATTTTATGCCTCTGAGGGATCTTTAATCAGCAGTTTCACTAGAAATATTCGTGGTTAATATTAGTATCGCTTTAGAAAACAGCCTAAAGTGCCTAAAGCGTGTTTATTATTGAACCACACTGCATGTACGTTAGCTACAGATTCGAGATGTCGGCCTGTCTTGGTGTTATTGATGAGAATGATGCTAAATTTGAGTGAATCACTTTGTATCTCAATCCTGACCTTTGTCCCGAAGCTCATCTCAGTGTATTGAGTTTCAAGTGCCGCTGTTGGGTTTGTAGGCTGCTAATAGCTGATAGTTAAATAGCATGTTTATTGTCTAAATGCACTTAGAGCTGAAAACTGAACTTGGCAATCCACAGTGCAAATTTAGAAATGCATTATGTGGTGATGTGAATCTGTGCTAACTGAAGTTGTTGTAGGTTTTGGGTGTTTGTTACTTTTTGCTTAAATGCATCTTTACAGAGCCTGACTTTTGAATACTGGTATAAAGTCTTGAATGCATGAGGCACTTTCATTGAAGTTTCATTGTAATAAATGTTACTTCTTATCAGTTACGTTCATTAGGGTTTTATGTTGCATCTCATGTTGTTAAACTAATGTGTATTGTATTATTTTAGTGTGAAGTATGTTATCATGACGGTGTTTTGTGCACCTTTTATATTAGTATTTACCTCAGCTTCAGGAAAGAAACACTTGCGAACTTTGATTCATCATGTGACTTTCTCTTTACCACCTGTGTTTTTAAGGTGATTGTCAGTGTATTTTAATGGTCAAAAAACAAAACAATTTTACTAAGTTGGTATATTTCAGTCAATAAGTGCAGTTACTTATAATATTACATTGTTTGTTTATTGGAAATTTGACAGAAAAGCGTTTGAACTGATATCTAAAATTATTTAAAAGCTTTTATTAACAACAGTAATGTGCAAAAAGCAACATTTTTATATGGAGAAATGTCTAAATATTCTACTATTAGAATATTTAATACCATACTGAATTGACCGACAGCTTCAGTGATTATAAAATAAGCGCTCTTTAATTGCTTTCTGTGTAATTCAGTCACAATTTGAAGAAAAGCTTTTGTTTTTCATGAGACTTTATGACTTTAGACTATTTTTTCCATATATTAGGGAGTGGAAATGGCTAATAAGTGCTCCTCTGCTGCCATCTACTGGTTATATTGGTAATTTCATGTCTTTTTTTAAAATAAGTTTGTTTGCCACAAAGCATTAGTTTTCCTTCATCTTTTAACCTTTAGTTTTACAAATCACATTAAAAATAACATTAAAATTAAAGCTTTGAAGTGCTGGAAAAAGTGTGAACCACTTTAAAAAGTCATTAAAGTGCTTTAATTTCACTCTCAAAAGTTTGCATGAACCCTGAAATGAATAATTTAAACTATTCGACTATTTCTGTGACCATGGTTACAGTAAGCTAGGGGTGTAACGGTACACAAAACAATTTTGACAATTTGGTACCTAGCTCGGTTCTGAAGTCACGGTTCGGTACAGCAGGGGGAGAAAACTAAACAAAATTGCTTTAAAAAAAAAAAATAAATAAACAGTAGTTTACTGAACAAATTGTTTCTGTCTTTAAATGAATTTAAAAGTTTCTTAAGGATAAAACAAATTATACTATATAAACTATATAGGGAGCCCTTACTTGCTATATTACTGTAATAATATATTACTTGCACATTACTATAATAATAATAAAGGTTCAGAGCCCAAACTATTAGCCTAAATACAGTTGCTACTTATTTTTAGATATAATAATCAACACTCAAATAACAAATTGTATGCAAACTACCTCATGTAAACTGCACATTTTTGGCATTAACTTCTAAATTTGATTATAAAATTACGTTTTTTTACTCTAATTCGTTGTAGAAATATAATTATTTACACAGTGGCTGTCATTTTCATGACCGATTTATTTAAACATACATTAAATAATCAAGACATCATTAACAAGTTAAGTAAAATATAATGAATATATAGGCTAATACAGTACATATATTTAGCGAAAGAGTTAATTTCTCTGACAAACTAACAAGCTGTGGACTCGCCTGAGGTAAACGCTATGTTACAAGCTGATTTATTGATGTTTTTCCATTGTTGAAACACGGATTGAGCAATTACATTAGATATTATACGTTTCAGTAAGTTGTACTGTATCTTTCAATATACCTTCAGATGTTCATTCTTGTTTATTCTGTAACTAGTATTAAATAGGAAGAGATGATCGCGCTCCGCGCTGCCGCTTGAACTGTGGTGCCTATACCTTATATAACTTGTTCGTTCATGGCACAATATTTCTCCTGGTTTCCACGTCAGCACTGTTTGATCTGATATCTGTAGTTTACAACAGAGAATACTCTCCCAGCACTCTGTAGTAGTAACAGTATCACGTGATCGAGATCGGTACGCGAGAGCCTGTTCTGTGCTCGTGCTGCATTTCAGTGTTTATTATTGTCCGAGCTGAAAAACGGTCCACGCTTTGCAGCTCAAATGAGTAACACGGTTTCGTTCTGCTTTGGTTTCGTTTGCCGTTTGATGTTTATGTGCAACAGAAATGGCAGCTCTCATCAGTTGGGCAATGTGGTGGTTGCATCAGTGTGACTTCTTACAAAATTTAGTCGGCAGGAAAAAAAGTTGCAGTCTGGAGCCCTGCAATGAAATATGCATTTTTTTTAAAATGTAAATTTAAGTTGAATCTGTTAAAGATTTGATTTTACTGTAAAATGACCCTAGAAATATTTTGCAAATCCAGTAGGCCTATTAAGCTCTTTCTTGAAAATGCATATTGAACACTGGTAAATTGTAAACTCAACCAATTACTGTTACTCAGATTGATGTTTGCATTTTTGATAAGGCTCATTTTTGTGTCCGATATTCATAAGACAGTCTGTCAACAGAGATTTAATTAAATCACAAGTCTTCTGCTATAATTTTTCCTGTTTTCGTAGAGTTGTAGGATGCTGGATTGTTCTTGGTTTCTGAGCTGTCTGTTGTCTTCATGATTTGAGGAAGCTCTTTTATATGTCATATTAGAGACTTATTTGCTGCATGACATTGTGATGATATGGGTTTGAAACCCCTTGTTAGTCTAATCATCCGTTTGATGTGATTACTGTTAAATGTCTTGCTTTCGATTTCTACACAACAGCAGTTAGTTTCACTTTCAGTTCGGGGGAAACCTCATTTTGTGAGATTAAAGACGTGAAGGAAGCCTGAAGACCGTCCAAAAGGCTTCAGCAGTCTAACAAACACTCAAGTCTTCACCCACTGCTTCGTTCAAAGTTATTATCAGGGTTTGAAGACATGATATCAAAATTAAACCTGTTTACTGTCTCTGTTTGTCTTGCTAAAGTCAATAAAGCCGAGCGGTTGGAGACTAATATAACTTGATGGTGATTAGTCATTTGTGGCATTCTGCATTTTTGTAATGACTGCTAAACTGTATAATCGGCAGATCAAGTTTCATGTCTCTTGTTCTCTTTTGATGGAATAGAAACAATTCAGCTCCAGTCAGTATCTTGCAATCTCTTGTTGCAGTTTTTGTGCAGTTTCATTTAAATGAAATCTGTCAAAAGATCCTTGTTTTTGTCTGCTGTACAAGTTAATGCTAGAATTGAAGAATAAATGGAGATGCTGCAGAGATGCTGTCCTGTATGTGACCTCCATCGGATGGGGAGGGTTACCATAGCAATGACCATTGAGAATATTACTGCAATATTGTGCTGTTGCAAGTGAGTGTATTGTCAGATGTGCCCTTTAGAGATCCCATCAATTATGAAGCTTTTTCTCCTGAGGATTTGGACAATTACAGGACTAGTTCACCCAAAAATCAGCATTTACTCAGCCTCATCTTGAACCAAAACTGTATGACTTGTGGGGAACACAGAAAGAGATGCTTAGTAGAATGTGGAAGTAGATGGTGACCACAACTGTGAGACTCCAAAAACAATAAAAATTAGATAAAACATCTGCGCGACTTGTGCACTATATCCCAAGAAAGACTTGAATACAAGTCAACATTCTTTTTGGTCTTTTATTTCAGAATCTGAATAAGTTTTGTTTTTTTGTGCTGCCAAGAGTACCAACAGACACTTTTCAAAGTTTCTGAAGTGACATTCACGTACAAATGTGGGATTCACTCTCGACATTGCAGTATTTACAAAGTGATAGCCATAGCAATGTATGTATGGGAAATATGATATGCCAAAAAATAGATGTGCATCAAGCAATATAAATGCAGACTAAGAGATTAATAGAAAAATATTAAATTTTTTGTATTAAAAGTATTTATGAAACGCTTTTGCAATTATTTGTAAATAAATTTTATAATCTTGTAAATCTAATTATCGGATTATCGGAAATTAACGGGGCTTGAAAATTAATATAATTTGAGATATGGGTGCAAAAATGCCCCTGTATGAGTTCTTGTTTTCAGTATTTATAATATATGATATAGTTAAGCAATATCATATGAGCAAGACTGCTGTTTTCCCTAAATATCAGCACGATTGCAAATGTGATGTTGATTTGATACCACAGTTCAGTAAACAAGAAGTCAATATTAAGTGACTTAAATTTTAGACACAGTATTGTCTGATTGTGCTCCATTTCGTCAACAAAAATGGTTTCAAACAAAGTCACAGCTGAGCTGCTGTGCATCTCCAAGCTAAACACAGCAGCGTTTCGCTGATAAATGAATCTGCCTTTTTGAACGAATCGGGCGAGTCAGTGATTCAATGACTCATTCATAAAGACAGTCACTTGCGTCGTTCCTGAATGAATCAGTCGTTTTTGAATGAATGATTCCATGACAAAGACAGTGACATGCCGCCACCTACTAGTTTATAAATATAAATTTAAGAATTTGAATTTTAAAGGTTAGAAAAAATGACCTTAAAAAGGTTAAAAAAAAAAAGACCCTGGAAATCAATTTAAGGAGTCAAATGTCACCCTGTAATGGGAAAGTTAATTTCTGTCATTGATCAGAACGGTGCTCCTAAATTTTTTAAATCCTAAAAAGAAATGTAAGCGTAGAGCCCTGATGGATGCATACTTTGAATATAGTATGTCATACTTTTTCCCATTCAGTCTTTGATGCTTTTATTATGTGGGATGCTCTAATTCTAAGTTTACACACTGTATATAGAACTGATAGTTTGTAAAAGCACAACATATATTTTGTACGCTGGTAAATAGTGTATACGGCATGTTTGCAAAAGTGTCCACCTTGTCACACATATGTTTGACCATCAGCATAAAATTTGGTCCTAGTTGCATTTTTTTCTTCTAACCAAGAAGGTGGCATAAGATGCCGTTTAAATGTGAAGTATGTCTTCACATTTCTTTGAATCAGACTAAGAAATATTGAGATCACCATATTTATTTTAGTAACTAGGCTAATAGCACTGTGTGATGTCTACTGTTACCTATTTCTGAATGAACTTGGCTTTTATGTTCTATCAGCATTCTCTGAAATGAATCTAATGTTTCTATTTGAAGAGGTGCCGTTCGACCCGCTGGAGTCTGGAGAGGAAATGCGGTATGTGTTTGGGCTGCGGCAGCGGGGCGGCTCCGTCTTGGGTTTCAGGAGTGTCATCAAAGGGATGCCGCACGGCTAATTCACCCCGGACGGGTGTTATGGTCGGCCCATTCAACCTCTGCCTCTTTTGACCCGCGTTTGGCGTCACCTGCTCCGTTAGCTACAGCTGCCGAGGAGATCAGCCTTGTGTTTTTTTTGCAGGAGGTCACGGCCTCTCCGCGGCTTTCCTTCCCAACTGTTTTGGCACTGCCTTACAAATGTGTCGTACAGTGCCTTAATGAGATTTCAATATGCTGTTAAACTCTGAAGTCCAAGTTGTTCCACCTTTTGCTGATCTGAGCGTTAAGTGTGTCAGGACGAGGACCGCAGTGTCCTTAATCTTTCATTTGCCTTGAATTATTATTGTCACTATTGTTTGAGCTGCAATCGCCACATTCAAAGACACTTTGGATGTCTGATTACAGGGAAAACATGAGAGTTATGCAAATATTGAGTATCCATTGGTGTCTTAGATGTGTTTGAGTGCAGAGGAAATACATTCTGGAGCATTGAGGCAAGACCCCGGGAATTGATTTAGTAGGGTGCATTATTCCTAATGACAATCTTATACTAGTGAAAGAACGCAGCTGATTTTTCTTGATGTGTGGAACAGCTTCTTGGATGATTATTACCCTGGCTGTATGTGATCATTGTGCCTGCCATTGTTTGGAAAGTTAGAGTTTTACCTCAGTTCGCACACTTTCAAGTGCTAAAAGTATGTTGATGAGGCTATTTATTGGTGGAAGAAAAAAAATAGATTTCCCACTGAATCTTCAATGCTTTCAATCTGGGATGATCTATCCTAATTTTGCATAACATATACAGTAGGAGAGATAGTTTGTAGGGGTGTGACGAGACAAGACGCGAGATTGAGAACGAGACAAGATTTTTACACAGTATTTTTAAGAAATCCTCATTGATGAAATGCATGACTAGAAAAATAGTCTGCATGTGCATTTGAAATGTTTTAACTAATCATCTTGGAATGAATGTAACTTCTACTTTCTATATATGAATTATCATATGCAGTAAAAGACAACAATACTCAAGCACTGTAAAAGGTTTTGCCACAAACTCAACTGACTGGCTTTCAAAATGTGGGTTACTGAAATCGTGTTTGAATGCATGCTCATGTTTTACTTCCACTTTCGCAATCGCACATACTCAGTGAATAGGGAGCGGCAGTGCTGAGCGCGAATTCTACAAGATAAGATCTATCAGACTCTCAGGCTTTGTTGTGCAATGAATCCTCCGCCATGGTCTCGTCAGTCATCTCATCATGTGATCAGTGAACTCTGATTCCTGCTGCACTACGTACGACTCTGCTGCTCGTGTTGGATGAGCTGGATGGGATTGAAGTGACCGCTATCCAACTGAATTAAATGGTTTTTATTTCTATAAAAAAGCAAAACGACAGTGGAGGCGTAATGTAAACGTAGTGGTGGCATATTCTATCATAATTTCACCCTCACACTCCGTCATGGCAATATCACGAGACAGCTTTTCACCTCTATGAGAAATCTCGTCACATTTTAATCTCGCAAGATCTCATGGCACGAGATGTCATCACACCCCTAATAGTTTTTGAATTAAATGCCGCTCAGGCTGAGTGTTTTTTTTCCCAAAAACATGACTGTCAAGTTAGAGATTTGCTTTTATGTGCATGAATTCCCACTTTATGTGTGTGCTTGGAACTTTTTTTTTATCCAGTGTGACCTTTCGGTGTTGGTGTTAAATGTAAAGGTTATTAAGGTTTATTAATATGCTATATTATTAAGAAACAATTTTTTTTTTTTAATGAACTGTATATTTAAATTTTTATTTTTTATTTTTTACAGATGAGGCAGATCCTGCCGAGATGGTTGCAGAAGAATCCGGTCAAGGCGCTCAAAATAGTCCGTACCAACTTCGAAGAAAATCTCTGTTACCGAAGAGAACAGCTTGTCCAACAAAGACCAACATGGAGGTGTGTAAATGCTGCTCAACATCAAATTAGCATGTTAGGAAGCAATTTTGAAGTGTAGAATGCATAAAAAGTGTCTGCAATATTAATTTAGGCAGCAGTTTTAATGCAGTCTGTTAAATTTTTTCCCATTTTTAATTGTTCTGCATTCTATTTTATTGTTTTATAGTTCAAATAATCTTTATTAATCAAAAAGCATGTCTAATTTATTACAATAATGAAGCTTATACAACCGTTTTATTTTTCTCAAATTCTTTGTTTTCGGTTTTAATTTTTCTGATTGTTTTAATCATTTATTACATTTTAATAATCATAAAACGTGTCTAACCAATTGAATTCATAAAACGTTATTTTCTTTTTTTACAATAAAAGGGCCCTGTGGAATGTATTTATTTTTCGCTTTAATATTCACAGACACTAGTCCGTATCGCGATTCAGCCCTACTTTTCATCCAAAATTTGCCAAATTCCATGACATTCCACATTATACTGTTAATTCTGTTTTTAAGACTGGATTCTGCGATTCCCGTCGGGTTTTCTGCATGAAATAAAGAGTTGAGCATGAATGTGTTTTGTATGTGCCATAACTAACTCTTCTTGTTCAAAGGGTGCTTCCACGTCAACAACAGAAAACTTTGGGCATCGAGCAAAACGTGCCAGAGTGTCGGGAAAATCACAAGATTTGCCTGGTAATGGACATTAGACTTGATGTTGCCTACAGTTGATATCAGCTTTAGATGACTTTTCATTAACGCTGGTTCTCTTCCGCTCCAGTCACCCCGGCGGAGCAGTACCTGCAGGTCAAGCTTCCGGACGAGGTGGTCCTAAAAATCTTCTCCTATCTGTTGGAGCAGGACCTGTGTCGAGCGGCCTGTGTGTGTAAACGTTTTAGTGAACTAGCTAATGACCCCATCCTCTGGTAAGTTGGACTAAAATGTATGTGTTTTTTTTGGTTTTCTCAATCAACAAATCAGCCTTTTTAGCCAAAAAGATTAAAAATGTTTAGAGGGAAGAAAATGTTTTTGGAGAAAACATTGAACCTTCTAGGGGTTCCCATCATGGGATCATTTTATGAATTTAGTTTTAATTAATTTTTATTTTTTTATTTTTTTATTTTGATCAAATTTTATTAATTAAACAGCTCGTAAACATACTTTATGACTAGAAAAAATCATTTAAAACATAATGGCATTCAAATGGTTCTTTAAAATTGATCTATATCAAACCCCTTCTATACTGAACCTTTTTTCTAAGAGTGTAGTGTTTTTGTAAGGGTCGTTGATCTTGATTCTTCTCATCTGGTCTGCAGGAAGAGACTCTACATGGAGGTTTTCGAGTACACACGTCCCATGATGCACCCCGAGTCTGGGAAGTTCTACCAGATCAACCCAGAGGAGTATGAACAGCCCAATCCCTGGAAGGAGAGCTTTCAGCAACTGGTACTGATCCCCATTTATGATGTGTTTTGAACTAAAAATCATAATTTAGTATTTAGAGAGCTTTTTTTCCATGCTCTGTCTGACCTTTTACAATTATATGGGCTATTTTTGTCATTCTCATTTGACTGCAAATGCTTGCGTATTGTGTATATAATAGCCTCAGAGCAAGCACAACAGTGCTAATCTGAGAATGAGCGATTTAGTCTTTTCCCCCTGAACCCAAAAGCAGACAGATGGTGGTGTAATGTGATAATTAGGGAGATCTTGACATGTCAGTAATCATTAGTTTCATCAGTGAGCTTTATGAGAGCATATTGCTGACTGACGGATCGCTGACCTTTGTGTTTGCAGTATAAAGGTGCTCATGTGAAGCCTGGCTTCGCAGAACATTTCTACAGTAACCCGGCCAGATACAAGGGACGAGAAAACATGCTGGTAAGTTCTGGACCATCTGTAGATGGTTAATATGGTTAGTTTATTCATTATATGGATGTTGTTAAGCATCATGCCTTGCGAACACCCCTTAACTGTGGTAAAATCACAAGCCTTAAGTGGCAACAAAAATGACGACAACATTCAATAAATACATGTATGTAGAACAATAATCACAAATACATATGTACATTTTCTGATTAGAACATAAGTAGTTTGTTGCCCATGAAAATATTTTCTAGTAAATCTGTAAGATTTTTGTGTACTTTTTTTATTACCCACCAGGCAAAGATCATGCAATTTCTTAGAGTAACAGCGGTAACACTTTACAATAAGGTCTCATTTGTTAACATTAGTTAATGGATTAGCTAACACGAACTAACAATAAGCAAAATATTGTCTAAAAGCATTTTTTTAAAGCATTTATCAATCTTTGTTAGTAAGAATCTAACTAACAGAGATATGCGCAGCACATATTTACATATTCAATTAAACGTCACTCTCTGCAGCGTGGACGGCGTCTGGATGTTCGTTAATAGTATATTGCTGCAAAGTACTTCCAACTTTTTACTTCTAAGCAAAGAACGAAAAAGAACTTCGTCGTGAGTATATCGGGACCTTGAATCACGTTCAGTCTCGTGTGTTACGTGTGCACGAGTGCGAGCAACAAGTTGCTGGCTGCAGTTCACTTAACGGCCACCGGTGTCGCTAATAAGTGTTTCTGAATTCTACATATCGCCCCTTTAATATGCAATGCTAGGAGTTTGTTCAAAGAACTGCTTCAAATGTGGCTCAGTCTTTATTTTGTAATTTCGAGTTGGAATGATTTTTGTAATTTTGCAACTCTTTCCTCAGTATTATGACACCATTGAAGACGCTCTGGGAGGGGTTCAGGAAGCCCACTTTGACGGTTTGATATTTGTCCACTCTGGGATCTACACAGATGAATGGATCTACATCGAGTCGCCTATCACAATGATTGGTGCTGGTATGAGAATATATGTGAATATTTTCTGTTTAAAAGTTTGGGGTCAATAAGATTTCTTAATCTTCTTGAAAGAAGTCTCTTCTGCTCACCAAGGCTTCATTTATTTGATCAAAATTACAGTAAAAACAGTAATATTATGAAATGTTTTTTATGTGAATATATTGTAAACTGTAATTTCAGCATCATTACTCCAGTCTTCAGTGTCACATGATCCTTCAGAAATCATTCTAATCTGCTGATTTGCTGCTCAAGAAACATTTATGATTATGATCAATGTTGAAAACAGTTGTGCTGCTTCATATGTTTGTGAAAAACGATTTTTCAAGATTCTTTCATAAATAGAAAGTTTAAAAGAACAGCATTTATTTGAAATAGAAATCTTTTTTAACATTATAAATGTTTTTACTGTCACTTTTGATCAATTTAATGCATCCTTGCTGAATATAAATATTCATTTCTTAAAAATTATTAGTGAGATTTTCGTCTGTATAACCTAAATATTAATCTTACATGTGCTTTTGCAGCTCCGGGGAAAGTAGCGGATAAAGTCATCATCGAGAACACTAGAGATTCAACGTTTGTGTTCATGGAGGGGTCAGAGGACGCGTATGTAGGATATATGACAATAAAGGTGAGTTTCTTCATATGTGTCTTCAGTAAAAGAAGGTTCAATGGTTCACCTAAATATGAAAATCCTGTAATCATTCTCACCCTCATGGCGTTCCAAACCTGTATGTTCTTCATGCACGGGAAAACAAAAAGGTGTTTTTGTAACGTGCATTATCTGTTGCAGTTCAATCCTGATGACAAATCAGCTCAACATCACAACGCTCATCACTGCCTGGAGATCACCGTCAACTGCAGCCCCATCATTGACCACTGCATCATCCGCAGTACCTGCACAGGTGACCACAGCTTGCTTCTTTCTTTTCTCTCCATTTATATCAAGGTTTTACTATCGTCATAGTACGCTGTACCCTGTACATAAGTACAATGAAACTCTTACTTCGAAACTTCTCACAGAGCAAGAAAACATACAATGTGCAAAAATTAACAAACAGTTAAAGGGTTAGTTCACCCAAAAATGAAAATTCTGTCATTAATTACTCACCCTCATGTCGTTCCACACCCGTAAGACTTTCGTTCATCTTCAGAACACAAATTGTTGAAATCCGATGGCCTGCATTGCAAGCACGACAACACTTTCAATGCCCAGAAAGCTACTAAAAACATATTTAAAACAGTTCATGTGACTACAGTGGTTCAACCTTAATGTTATGAAGTGACGAGAATACTTTTTGTGCGGCAAAAAACAAATAGCGACTTTATTCAACAATATTTAGTGATGGGCAATTTCAAAACACTGCTTCATGAAGTTTCGAAGCTTTACGAATCTTGTGTTTCGAATCAGTGGTTCGGAGCGCGTATCAAACTGCCAAAGTCCCCCCAGTGGTGAACCATTGAAATTTCGAAATGTAAGAAGCCTTGTTGATTGAAATCACATGACTTTGGCAGTTTGATACATGCTCCGAACCACTGATTCGAAACAAAAGATTCGTAAAGCTTCGAAGCTTCATGAAGCAGTGTTTTGAAATCGCCCATCACTAGATATCGTTGAATAAAGTCGCTTTTTTTCTTTCTTTCTTTTTTTTTTGCGCAAAGCACTCGCGTCACTTCATAAAATTGAGGTTAAAGCACTGGAGTCACATGGAGTACTTAAATGATGTCTTTACTACTTTTCTGGGGCTTGAAAGTGGTAGTTCATCAAAAAGATCTTAATTTGTGTTCCGAAGATGAACGAAGGTTTTAAGGATGTGGAACAGCTTGAGGGTAAAAAATGACAATTTTCATTTTTGGGTGACCCTTTAATTTTACGTAGACAAATAGACTTAAAAACCACATAAAGGCAGAATGCAATAAACGTGTAAAGTATATATAGTGCTGTATCTACAAGAATGGATAATTTACGTCTTTAAAATATACATACTACTAGAGCTGCATGATTATGGGTAAATTGAGAATCACTATTTTTTTAAAAATAGAAATCACCATTCTCCCACGATTCTGAATAGACAACTAAAACAAAACGTCATTTACTAGAGGTTCTGACAAAATGTCAATTGCTGAAGACTATTTAAAAAATATTTCATTTCTTTTTTTAGAAATCGGTTTGAATGAATGATTCAATGACTCACTCATAAAGACTCCTTGTTTTATTACTGGATGAATCAGTGTTTTGGAACAAATCTCGTGAATGAGTGATTCAATGACATACATTTTTTTTTTGTCTCCACCTACTGGTGTAACAATGCAATTGATACAATCTTTATTTGAAGCATCAAGTTACTTTCAAAAAGTTAATGTACTCTATTTTGATCGCTACAGTAGACATCAGTGTTTATATCCGATCTGTAAACTTTTATCCCAGTACTTCTGTGATCATTTGAATGATTGTAACACACAAATAATGATACTGTGTGGTTGAAAAGACTGTTTGTGAAGTTGTTTCATACTCATACATGACAACTGCTCTCTCTGGGTCAGCAGCAGCACCAACGCAGATCTGAATCGGTGTGATCATACTTGTCAAAGGTTTAATAGACATAGCTGAATCTTTAGGAATAAAATCGCATGGGTGTTTGAATTGAGATTGATTAATCGTGCAGCTTTACTTACTACTACCACTACTCATAATAATATATTGCATGTTTGTTGTAGTACTCAATAGTGAATGTCCAGAAGTCAAGCATCGTCATTAATATGGCTCATAATTGTGGTTAGGTATTTAAATCAGCACGTTTTTTGCGTTCCACTGCACTGCTTATTAATTGCTTTTCTTCAGTAAACAAAACATGCACATGCATATGACCTCAAATCATGTGTATTTAGAGATTTTGAATTGCGTTTGTATTTCTGAACACTTCTGTTGAGTGTCTGATGGTGACGGCCGTGTGTTATCTGTGTGCAGTGGGCTCTGCGGTGTGTGTCAGTGGCCAGGGAGCGTCACCCACCATCAAACACTGTAACATCAGTGACTGTGAGAATGTAGGGCTCTATATCACGGACCACGCGCAGGTAATATGAAACTCTGTCCCCGATATACCGTCAGATTGGTCCTCTGTAGCAGATGAATCACGCCGTCGCTCTCTCTGTTTGCTCTGCAGGGCATTTACGAAGACAACGAGATATCCAATAATGCTCTAGCAGGGATCTGGGTGAAAAACCACGGCAATCCCATCATCAGACGGAACCACATCCATCACGGCAGAGATGTCGGGGTGTTCACGTTTGACCATGGCATGGTAAAAACGCTTTGTGTCTCTGCTCACCGTGTTTGTGTCTATGAGTTAAGAGTCTTAGTGGTTGTGTTTTTTCTCTTAATCATCCACAGACTGATATTAAACATATAGAGTCATGAGGGATATTCAGAATTAAACGAAACATTTTAGTCTTAATTATATACTATTATATTATTTATTAATATAATTTCAATATATAATTTAAGTTTTCCTTTTATTTTTAGTTTTCCTGCTGTTTGTCAATTTCTTTTTAGCTTTAATTTTTATTTTTTTTGGTAATTTTGGTACTTCAGCTTATTTTATTTCAGTTAGTTGACAAGGAAACATTTCTAAAAAAAAAATTAAACTAGTTTATCATCAAATATTTATATTTAATTTCAGCTCGATTTTCAATTAATGAAATTTTTTTGTTGTTATTTTGGTTATTTATATACTATATAGTATTATAAATATTTTGAATTGGCTTTTATTTTATATTTTGAGTTGTCATTTAAATTTTAGTTTGTGTTATTTGCGTTTGTCATTTTTATTAGTTTTTTAGTATTTCTATTTAGCTTTAATTTATTTTTATTTCTGTTTTAGTTTTTAGTACTTCAGCTCAGTTAGTTGCCAAGGCAACATTTCTATTTTTTGTTTTTTAAATTCAAGTTTATCATCTAATATTTAAATTTTATTTCAGCTCTATTTTTAATTAATAAAATTTATTCCTTTTTTTATTTTTATTTTAGTTATTTATATACTATATAGTATTCATTAATATTTTGAATTGGCTTTTATTTTATATTTTCAGTATTCACTTAAATTTTAACTTAATTTGTTTTAGTTATTATTTATATACTATTATAGGATTTATTGGCTTTTTATTTATATTTATAGTTTTCACTTAAATTTTAGTTTATTTATTTGTGTTATTTGCGTTTGTCATTTTTATTAGTTTTTTTTGTATTTCTATTTTTAATTTTTTTTTTTCTGACTCGCATTCTAAATTATGATGTATTACATGCTATAAAGTATATACTGCATTCCACATACTATTTATTATTATGTTTTAAATAGTATATAAAACGATAACCGTTTTAAACTGTTCATTTTTGTCCTTTTTTTGCTAAAAATATCCTTGTTTTGTAGTTTACAGAAAACTTGTATACTTGCACAGCATACTGCATTTCAAGTAAGAGTAGTATGTAATTTTGAACATGGCAAAAACACTGATGCGAGTCTGGTTTTCGTGACTCTCTGGCTCCCTCTGCAGGGCTACTTTGAAAGCTGCAACATCCACAGGAACCGGATAGCAGGTTTCGAGGTGAAGGCGTATGCTAACCCTACAGTAGTGCGCTGCGAGATCCATCACGGACAGACGGGCGGCATCTACGTGCATGAGAAGGGCCGAGGCCAGTTCATCGAGAACAAGATCTATGCAAACAACTTTGCGGGTGTGTGGATTACCTCAAACAGCGACCCCACAATCAGGTGATTAATAGACATAAGTATATGATTTCTAATGTCTAATCATATCAGTACATACTGCGTTATCTGTACAGTGCAAAATGACAATCTCTCTTCCGATCAATCGCAGGGGTAACGCCATTTTTAATGGCAACCAGGGTGGTGTTTACATATTCGGCGACGGCCGAGGTCTCATCGAAGGGAACGACATATACGGCAACGCTTTAGCTGGAATCCAGATCCGAACCAACAGCTGCCCGATCGTCCGGCACAACAAGATCCACGACGGACAGCATGGAGGCATCTATGTGGTGAGTGAACAGATGAAAAGACATTATAATTCAGAGAATCACAAACTTATTTTGTTAGATGTAAAAAGTCCCACTGAGATTTTTAGTTAATATTTACACATTCACATGTTCATGGTACTCTGATGTTGGTTGATGGTCACATGACATATGTCATCTTTTTTAGGAAACATTTTATTTTAAAATTATTTATACACTACTTTTTTTAAAAATGTTTTTGAAAGAAGTCTCTTGTGCTCACCAAGGCTGCATTTATTTGTTCAATAAAAACAGTAATATTGTGAAATATTATTACATATATTATATATTATGGTCACACTTTAGATTAGGGTCCAGTTCTCACTATTAACTATGACTTTTCCTAACTCCTAATTACTGCTTATTAATAGTTAGTAAGGTAGTTAAGTTTAGGTATTGGGTAGGATTATGGGATGCAGAATAAGGCATTAATATGTGCTAATAAACTGCCAATATCCTAGTAATATGCATGCTAATAAGAAACTAGTTCATAGTGAGAATTGGATCCTAAAATAAAGTGTTACTATATTATTAAATATATAATTTATTATTAATTAAAATGACATATTATTGTCATTTTTGATTCATTTAATGCATCCTTGCTGAAGTATTACTTTTTATTAGAGATACACCGATACTAAATTTCTCCACCGATATTGATAGCTGATTATTCAGTGATATCTGCAGATATCGATAGTTTGGGGGTTCTGCCTTCTATCGGTTCTTATAATTTCATTATAATTAATAATTAAACTTTATATTTTTAATTGTTATATTTTGAACGAAATGCAAATAAAAACTTTATTCTCTCCATTTCATCACCTTGTCTCAGAGTAACTGGTATCAGTTATAAACAAACGCATTACTAAAATTAATATTAACACACATTAACTAAATTCTGAAGATTAAATTAATATTTCTTAACTTTCTGAATGTTATTAATTCATATAAGTACTATTAATATTGAACATCAAACTGGTTTCTTAACATTTTCTTTACACAAAGTACAAATTCAGCGCATTTTCCTGCCCTCTTTTGACTGACAGGATATATCGGCCCTGACTATCAGCTGTTTTTAAATATACGATTATTGGCTGATATATCGGTGCATCTCTACTTTTTATTTTACTTTTGCCTCATTTTGTTTTATTTTAATGTTATATTCGATTTAATAGCATGAAACTGAAGTTGTGATAGTCTTTTCTTCTCTATTGTGACGTATATCTGATTGATTGGATGGTTGTGGTTTGCTATTGGTGGATCTCATGTGAGTGACAGGTTGCCCCGCCCTCATCATCAGAGAAGAGAAGAGATGTTACTGCAAGAGGGAGGGGAAGATATTCTGATTGAAATGGCATATGAATAAAAAAAAATAATGATGTGCACGTATAAATCATTTATTATAAATACTGCAATATTCTATAAAAAATAGGAATTTAATTTGACTTTAATAATTAGCTTTTTGGAAACCCTGTTCTAGTCATAATAACCAGGTTGTTCACTAATTCATCAGTATAGACTGATTTCCCATCTCTCTCTCTCTCGTTTGCAGCATGAGAAGGGTCAGGGTGTGATCGAGGAGAACGAGGTGTACAGCAACACGCTGGCCGGTGTGTGGGTGACCACGGGCAGCACACCTGTGCTCCGCAGAAACAGGATACACAGTGGAAAACAGGTGCGTACACTTCCGATGTGCATTCAGTCTGTGTGACCTGCTTCCAAATGTTTCCCATTTGCCATTTTATGGCTCAAAAGACCAAACTTGGCATAAGCATGACTGCATGGGTGGCATTTGGGACGGACTACTCCAGATCGAAGTCTCTTGATCTTCTTGAGGTGATGCATTAAATGTGTTTTTGTTCGCAGGTGGGCGTTTATTTCTATGATAATGGTCACGGGGTGCTAGAAGACAACGACATCTATAACCACATGTACTCTGGAGTTCAGATCAGGTCAGTGGCGTCATTGTATCCTGATTTTCAGGTTTAGGAGACTTCAAGAACCATCATGTCAGGCGATACTTCAGTTATGAATTTTATTTTCGTTTATGATTTTGGCTTTCAGTTAATATGATTGTGGTAAAATGATTGTTGTGCCACATTCCATTTTGCAATGATGCTCTCACTTTTAACCCTTTTTTGGTCCTGTGTATTTTTATGTAATGTTTTTATGTAAAAATTTATCTATTTTATTTATAATTTTATATCATTATTATTTATATATTTATTTATATTTATATTTTTATATATATAATTTGTATTATTTTTTTTTATTATTGCATTTACTTCAGTTCTACTGTTAAAAAGACAAGTTTGTTTTAGAATTTTAATAAATGCATGATATTACCAAAGTAAATGAGTAAAATAATTGTGATTATGATCACGATGAGCTCTACCATCATGTATCTTCCATGACATGACACTTTTTTAAAAAGTAGTGACATAAAATTGAAATTTTTGTGCATTTCTTTTTGTAGAACTGGCAGCAATCCCAAAATTAGGAGGAATAAGATCTGGGGTGGACAAAATGGAGGAATTCTTGTTTACAATTCAGGTAATGTTTCCTTTTGATGTCTCGATTGATATAAAGGCTCATATTTCTGTTTTGGTCAGGAAAAATAAGCGTCCTTTGAATCTCCTCTCAGGTTTAGGCTTTATTGAAGACAACGAGATCTTTGACAACGCCATGGCTGGGGTTTGGATTAAGACCGACAGCAACCCCACACTCCGCAGGAACAAGATCCACGACGGGAGGGACGGAGGAATCTGTATATTCAACGGAGGACGAGGTGATGGTCTTGTTCATGCTCCATTATGTCTCATGTAATCTCGTACCCCTTTTCCACCAATAAGGTTCCCGGCCTGTGTCCGGGCTGGAAAGATCGGTTCAACTCCGGCCCTAAAATCTTGTTGGTCTCAAATGAAGCTGATGCTGTCTTGTTGAATGATTGCACTACATTGCTCTTTATATCTAAATATATAAAACTATGAGTGAATCAACAGTTACAGTTTCATTTTATCTCCCAAAAAGGACAGATGAGGGTACTGGGTGTTTATGCGAGCTGCCGGTTCGCTAGAATCACTCCCAGTAAATAAGACAACATCTGTATTGCAAACCCCTCCATATTGCAGTTGTTTTTAGCGAATACCTACCAATGCAGCGTCAACGCAAAAGAAACCAATGCAGATATTCCAGAAAACTAAAGAGCGACACGGGACACACAAATCAGATCTGAACAGTTGTGATACTCTGTGTGGACACTCAATAATTTAGATCAGATTCCAGTCAGATACATGAATAATGGGATTTGGACTGACAGTGTGAACTACTGAGCAGGTGTGTGCACTTCAGCATCATGATGTTGAATTTGTATGTTGTAGGGTTGCTGGAAGAGAACGATATCTTCAGGAACGCCCAGGCGGGAGTCCTCATTAGCACTAACAGTCACCCTGTGCTGCGCAAGAACAGGATATTCGACGGATTTGCTGCTGGTAAAGTCATTTTTTTAACAGGATGTTTTTAGACGTGCATAATTAGGTCTTTTCTAAACATCAATTGAACTTTTATTTAATTTTTAAAGGTTTTTCCATTTCTGTATTAGCAAATATGCACATTTTCAATTAAGAAAAATGTACATAAAGGCTCTCTGTACATTTATTTATTATTTGTTTTTTCAGAAAAGCTTTTCATTTATTATTAAAAAAAATATTATTTTGCACGGAGCCTATTTTAGGGTCATTAAGATATATTTTTACAACATTTAAGCATGTTTTCTCCTCAAATTTGTATTAATGTGGGAGGAAAAAATAGGGATGCATGATATATCGGCCACCATATCGGTTAACGGCCAATATATTTTAATGTTATCGGTTCGATAAGAAAATTTGGCCGATATATTAAAGCCGATAAATAATGGATTATTTCTCCAGCTGAGACACTTCAGATGCGCACTGTTCACCATGATGGTTTTGAATTGCTTGAAATATGATTGATATCATAGTTAAGTACAACTTACAGAACAAATCTGTCATATAGGCTACATAAAATTATAATTAGAACATTATAATTGTGTGTTTGGGACATGGATTTAATGGTGAAACTTTTGTTTTTGTAATCAGGCTCTCAAAAAGGATGTAAAAATGTTTGATTTGGATTTATCGGCCAATATATCGGTTATCGGCTTTCAAATATAAAGAGTTATTGGTATCGGTCAATTTTCATATCGGTGCATCACTAGGGAAAAAAAAGACATTTTTAAGAACAGTGAGTACAAAATGACTTGTAAAGTGCATTTGGAAGTATACATGATAGTATTTATTCTACTGCCATTAATTTGTTGATTTTTAAAAAGTAGTCCAAATACAAATTACGTCAATTTTTATTGAAGTCGTGTCCTCAGATTATGCATCAGTGTTTTTACCATCTTAAGTAGAATTTAAAATAATGCACTATTCTGTAAATGTAAAACAAATGATGACGAAGTGAACAGGAAGCATGTGGATAAACAAATATCGCTTGTTTTGTTAGGATTGTCAGCCCTGTTATTATGATTTTCTATATTAAACATTTTTTGTGTCTTTTTCTGCAGATTTGTGTGGGCATATATTGATATTTATTAGAGATGCACCAATATATCGGCCGATAAAAGCAAATTATATAGTTTAAAAACAGCTGATAGTCAGGGCCGATATATCCTGTCAATCAAAAGAGGGCAGAAAAATGCACTGAATTTGTGCTTTGTGTAAAGAAAATGCTAAGAAACCAGTTCGATGTTCAATATTAATAGTAATTATATGAATTAAAAACATTCAGAAAGTTAAGAAATATTAATTTAATCTTCAGAATTTAGTTAATGTGTGTTAATATTAATTTGAGTAATGTGTTTGTTTATAACTGATACCAGTTACTCTGAGACAAGGTGATGAAATGGAGAGAATAAAGTTTTTATTTGCATTTCTTTCAAAATATAACAATTAAAAATATAATGATTAATTATTAATCATAATGAAATTATCATTAATTTAAAAGAAGGTATAAAAGGCAGAACCCACAAACTATCGTTATCGGTATTGGCAAATATCACTCTGAATAATCGATATCGGTGGAGAATTGATTTAGCTTGAAATAACACGATGAAATTCATTAACGCTTTGTCTGAACTGTTAAAAACTGAAAATGCTTTTTCATAGAATCACACAGATATGAGATGCATATTAAATATTTATTATATGCAAATGATTGCTGTTTGCAGGTATTGAGATCACAAATCACGCAACGGCGACATTAGAAGGCAATCAGATTTTCAACAACCGCTTCGGTGGGTTGTTTCTTGCATCTGGCGTCAATGTCACAATGAAAGGTAAACTGAGAACATTTTGAATTTGCTCACTTTAATGAACTTGAAATGAACCGCGTTCCCCTTTAATCTTCTTCACAGACAACAAAATCATGAACAATCAGGATGCCATTGAGAAAGCGGTGAGCAGAGGTCAGTGCCTGTACAAGATTTCCAGTTACACCAGCTATCCAATGCACGATTTTTACAGGTAACGCTCCTCAGGAATGTCCATTTGAACTCTTTGCGTGTAACTTCAGCGGCTACTTTCTCACTGCTCTGTTTTTCCGTGCAGGTGTCACACCTGTAACACCACAGACCGCAACGCCATCTGCGTGAACTGCATCAAGAAATGCCATCAAGGGCACGACGTAGAATTTATTAGACATGATAGGTCAGTCATGCCCTTCAAATGTTGCCATGAGTTTGCTTTGCATTTATTACTAAAAATATTTTGCATTAGAGAAAATAAAGCCTGTTTTTAAGGAATGTTTAGATATTTTGCATTTATATTTTTTGGAAGAAAATTGCATTAATGTGGGAAAAAGAGACATTTCTAAATAGAGATGCACCGATCAACCGGCCAGGAATCGGAATCAGCCGATTTTCCTCATGATCGGCCCGGATCATATATATATATATTATATATATAATTAGTTTCTTTGTAAATTATAATAAAAAGGGCCATTATATATTTTTTTTGTGATATTTGCTCGACACTTGAGCACATTTTCTCTCCAACTGTCATCATAATGCAAAAACATCTATAATAGTAATATTTTTTGGACATAACATTGTATTTTTTTTTTTTTAATCAGCATAAATTATTGGTGTGTGTGTATATATACATGTATAAAAAATATGATCTAAAAATGTTTAAAATGAAATTACAAAAAAAAAAAATCACCCTACAATTATTTTATAATTATTATTACATTTTAAGAAACACAATTATATCTTTTTTGTGTGTGTGTGTAAAATATGATCCAAACATTTTTAAATTTTGTTGCAAACCGACCTTGTTTTGGCTAATTATCATAACTATCTTAAGTAAAATAAGTACAGATTGACTTGTATATTTTTTGTATTCATCATGACAGTATACATTATATGCAAATTTAAAAGAAAATAAAAAAAAGATTCTCAATGCTGTATTGTTTTTGAAAGAAGTCTCTTCTCACCAAGACTGCATTTATTTGATGATAAATACAGTAAAAAGTGAAACATCACAATTCGAAATAACTGTTTTCTAACTTAATATATTGTAAAATGTAATTTATATCCAGTGATCAAAGCTGAATTTTCAGCATCATTACTCCAGTCTTCAGAGTCACATGATCCTTCAGAAATCATTCTAATATGATGATTTGCTGCTCAAGAAACATTTATTATCAATGTTGAAAACAGTTTTCATAGTGTACTAATTGAATGTGTTTGTCTGCAGGTTTTTCTGTGACTGCGGCGCAGGGACGTTGTCAAACCCGTGCACACTAGCCGGAGAGCCGACTCACGACACAGACACGCTGTACGATTCGGCCCCTCCTATAGAGTCCAACACGCTGCAGCACAACTGAAGCAGAGCGCCGGCCCGTCCCGACCTACAGACTCTGTGTGCTCAGTCCAGTGCAGATGAGATTACACGCTAGAAATAATTCAATTTTATTAAAAAAAAAAAAGAAGAAACTCTTTAAAAAAGAAAGCATTGTGTAAACATGGACAGAGGAAACATTTCTATTTAACAAATGCAAACACAGTCACTCTGTGATCCTGTTTCTCCCTACCGTTGTTTGCAAGCGGTTGCGATGCTCTCGGATCACGCACCGGGATTCGGGAAGGTGGCGACTCAGGATTTGTGGGATGACGGATGGTAAACGAGGACGGTGAAGAGTGTGGTTTGAGCCACATACGAGAGAAACGGACCTAGAGCGAATAGACTCACAATGCTTCCCATGATGCACCTGTTCTCCAAGCAGCCATCACCGCACTCTTGTATATGTACGGGGAAAATGACCCAGCACTTCAGTTTTTTTTTTTTTTTTAAAGACGTTGAGTTATTGAGGTTTGATTTTAATGCTTTCTCATGTAGTTTTGTATTTTCAAGCAAAAATCTTAAATGTACTTGAATGTCTTTTTATTTTATTAAGTATATTAATTTTGGGGTTGTTTATACCTTAGATTGCTGTATTTGTTCTCATGTCGCAGGATGTATGTTCTTTCTGTGAAAGAGATTTGAGGATAAAAAAAAAAAAAAAAAAAAAAGAAGAGAAAGAAACACTAAGTATTCTCCAGCAATGTTTTGAGTGTGAAAGGAAAGCGTCCAAGTGGGAACGATTTGGCCCAAGTGATTTAAATAATCCCCGCCCCTTTATCCTGATTGGACGACATCAGGATAGATTAAAAAAGGTTACGCAAGACACCACACTTGCGAAAGCATAGCGTTCTCGCGCCGTTTCACTCCGAGTGAGTTGATGTGCGAGAGGAAGTGACATTGCTGGAGATTTTTAAGAGGCTTCTTGCTTATTTGAAGCTCTGAGGAATATCTGTACAGCTTTTTTTTGTGCTTTTCCCCCCTCCATCCAACTGTATTTGGTGACCGTGGGTTCTCATACAGCCTGAATTGTATGCATGTTCCATGACATCTAGACTTAATATATTGTGAAGTACTCAATAACCATTATGTAGCTGGTAGTGATTAATCAAAAGTTTAATTTCCTAGTCAAAGAGGAACGTGTTACATTTTTAAAAATAAACTTTATTAGATCATTTCAGTAGTGAGATGCTTGCTTGCTTTCTATGTGGCAAAAAAAAAATAACTCATGGAATTGTGAACAGAAATACTCGAAACAAAACAAAAACGAAACGTTTTCCATCACAGGCTGCCGATCATCTGAACCAGTGTGGCGAACTGCTCACGATCAGCGGTGGAGTCTTCAGCGAATGAGCACAATTTCCTGTCAAAAGAAATAACACTGTAAATAAATTAAATTCTCTAATGCATACTAGTATTCAAAGGTTTGGAAAATGCATTAATATTAAAATTATTGAAATAACCAGTTTTCACCAAACTCAGCACACCTATGTAAGAGCTCATTCTGAGGTCGCATGAAAAAAGGACGCGGCGACTGGCCACTTGGTGGCGCTATAACAGGTAATAAACATGAAAACGGCAATAACTACTTCACCGTTAGTCTGATCGACTTAAATTGGCATGCAGTGTCTTCGTCCGAGGGGCCATGACGGTCTATGAGGACGTTGATGTATCTCGAAAAACATGTCTGCCATCGGCCAATGAAGTTTGAGCAGCTATCGGACAAGGTTAACAGAGGCCGATCGGAATGAAACTTGCTCGGCATGTTTGACTCACGGCCCTAGAGGCTTGTGAGAAATTCAAAAGAAATTGTCCACCAGGGGGCGCCTTCATGTTTTTCATGTGCGTAAAGCATCGTGTATCTCGTGATTTTTCGCGCACGCCCTCAACATTCATAGCACATGGTAGAACAACTCATTCTGAGCAACTTTGCCTCTAGGACCGCCACTGTCCATCAAATTGTTCATTAAATATTGGAGATTATTTCAAAAAACAACTTTGGCGAACTAGTCCTAGGTTTTTGGCTCAACCTTCATAACTGTTAGCTTTAAAAACTACATATTTCCTATGATAAATTAGCTGTATTGGCTATAAATGGTCCTTTCCATCTATGATCGAGATGGTTATGGGCTTGCTAATTAAAACCTTTATACCTTTTTACGCATGTGCTTAAAGGCCTTGAAACGCTTGAACCCCGATAATTGAACCCTGCTCGCAGCTATATTTATTATTGTTATACTTTGTTCTCAAATTGTTAATGTTAACAACATCAACATTATGTGACTATGTGTAGGCCTATTTAGTGTGTATTAGCGTTACCCGTAGATTTCAATTTCTGTACAGTCCAAGCGTTAAACCATTCGAATTTATTTGAAAGATATTGTTCGTTTAACCTCAAAAAGCAATTAAATGTTCATTAGAACTCGTTCTCTTTGAAATACAAATATTTTGTAAGTACCGTGTAATCCAACGTATCTGGAATGTAATCTAATTTCAGTCACTCTGAAGTCTTTTGCGTTTTACTGCTGGTGATTCAGAAGTTGTCAGTGATGACTGTCGTTTTGAACTTTGATTATGTGTCACCGTCAAAATGACAACATTATAGCCTACTAGACGAGACTCCTTTATCCAGACGTTAATGACGCAAAGACGAATGGCGGCAAACTCGTATTTCCCACAGAAACCAACCCGAACCACTCAAATTAGAAAACATTATTACAAGCTTACCATTGTGAATCGGGCTAAGGTAAGAAGATAGTTTTGAGCACTGATTGGTTATGTACTTGCTTAATAATTGATTTTGGATCATTTTGGGGGAAAATGTGCTTAATTGTCATGAAAACGTCACAACGCAAAATGGTCCAATCTGAACACGGTTCATTAAGTGTCTTACTTGAATATCCTGAGAGACACGGTGCTCCTCTCAAACTCATGGGCCTTCTTATGTCCGGACTGGATGACTTCCTCCGGGATGTTTGCCAAGCGGGCTGCGTTGAAGCCGTAACTTTTGGGACACGCGCCACCGATGAACTTGTAGAGGAAAGTGATGGTCTCCTGACTGGGGTCCTCGCATTCATTCTCCACCATACAGGCCTGAGACAAAAACAAATGTAAACACAATCAGTTATTTCACAGTGCTTTGCTGTTTCCTATCGAATGGGAGGCTTGGGGAAGCAAATTATAGGTGAACCAAGTCAAATTATTCAAATGAAAGAAAATAAATACGGTCCATTTTTGAATTCATGTCTACTTTATTGCACAAGACCCTTCTTGCTTACGAAGGGTCAGTGAAATGTAAACATAAAATGTCTTAAAGGGTTGGTTCACTAAAAAAAATTAAATTTCTGTCATTAATTACTCACCCTCATGTTGTTCCACACCCGTAAGACCTTCGTTCATCTTCAGAACACAAATTAAGATATTTTTGATGAAATCCGAGAGGTATATGACTCCATAGACCGACACTTTCAAGGTCCAGAAAGGTACTAAAGACATTGTTAATACAGTTCATGTGACTACAGTGGTTCAACCTTAATGTTATGAAGAGACGAGGATACTTTTTGTGCGCAAAAAATAACAAAATAGTGACTTTATTCAACAATATCTAGTGATGGGCGATTTCAAAACACTGCTTCATGAAGCTTCACGAATCTTTTGTTTCAAATCAGTGGTTCAGAGCGCCAAAATCACATGATTTCAGTAAACAAGGCTTCATTACGTCATAAGTGTTTTGAAACTTCAATAGTTCACGTGACTTTGGCAGTTTGATACATGCTCCGAACCACTGATTCGAAACAAAAGATTGGTAAAGCTTTGAAGCTTCATGAAGCAGTGTTTTGAAATCGCCCATCACTAGATATTGTTGAATAAAGTCGCTATTTTGTTATTTTTGGCGCACAAAAAGTATTCTCGTCACTTCATAACATTAAGGTTGAACCACTGCAGTCACGTCGACTCTTTTAACAATGTTTTTAGTACCTTTCTGGACCTTGAAAGTGTTGATTATATTGCTGTCTATGGACGAGTCATATACCTCTCAGATTTCATCAAAAATATCTTAATTTGTGTTCTGAAATGAACGAAGGTCTTACAGGTGTGGAACGAAATGAAAGTGAGTAATTAATGACAGAAATTTAATTTTTGGGTGAACTAACCCTTTAATGCCTTTTGGCTGTACTTCCGCAGTATGTATTTTCTTTGGTCAGTTAAGTGATACTTTCTGTAGGAAGATGAAGACGCTGAAACTGACCATGTGTCCGAGTCTCACAGCGGGGTCCTGGACGTGGTCCTCCACCAGAGAGTGGTAATGAGTGGAAAACAGGGTACGGCAGCAGATCTTCTCCGACAGCTCCTTCACCACTGCGCTCGCAATGGCTGTGCCGTCATACGTGGCCGTACCTCTGCCTGCAGTTCAAGCAGAACACTTATTCAGTTTACACCGAGATACTCTCTCATAACTGTCACTTTACATTTGTTTAATGTGAGATGAACAGATAATTTACCCAGTTCATCAAGCAGGACGAGGGAGTGGTTGGTGGCGTGCAAAAGTATGCTAGCAGTCTCGCTGAGCTCCACAAAGAACGTGCTTTCACCTAGAAAACATGGTAGATTAAGTAAAGCGCACACATGAACGCTGAATGGGAAAGAAGCAAGCAGCAACTTACCTGACATTATACGATCAGACGCGCCAAGACGAGTGAACACTCGGTCCACGGGAGTGAGACGCAAACTCTCAGCAGGCACGTAACAGCCCAGCTGGGCCAAGATCACCACCAGACCACACTGAAAGACATGGGCGTATAAAGAATCTGCATATTACTTTATTTCTACTTAACAGGGAGTTGAGCATTTTTACGTTCATCTGTCTTTAGTGTGTAATGTTGCTGTTTGAGCATGAAAAAGGTTTCCAATATCAGTGTCAGTGTTTCTGAACTCCCTGAAACGCCTTCATTGTAGTCTTGAGTTTTCTTCACAATATTCCTCATTTAAATAATTCATACGCAGAATAAAGGGGCGGGGCCTGGTTGAGTTAGTAGTGTGTTGAAACTGGCGGTTATGGTAAGGGGCGGGACATTTCCCAAACACACCAATCACAACACACTGCTCCAGCTGACCAATCAGAGCACATTGTGCTTTTCAGAAGGAGGGGCTTCATAGAGACAGGAACCAAACAGAGCGTTACTGACAGACTGGGAAGAGAGGAGCTGCAACAATGGAGAATATGAGGAAAACAATGAACATTCAAGCAGGAAAACCTGTTCTAGTAGAGCCCAAAAACAACATCAAGACTTCAATAGTCCTGCAGTGAGAGAAATTAATCCCTAAAAGTACAAATATTCCATATAGTCTCTCAATTAATAGGTCATAAATTCAGTATGTGTAGATTTCACACTCCTTTTGAGTTTGCCTTTACTAAAACAATTTATATAATATAAAAATGCCCAAGACTTTTCCATGATTTTTGAAGATTTCATTAATATCGTGTTCATTGACAGAATTTCCAGGCATAAACAACTAAACATTCTGAAAACATGATGTAGAAACCTGCATTTCCAGAAATAGGAGCTCAGACCACATCCTTCTTCCTGCCTGAACAGCTGCTGAACACATTATGGGGTAAAGTTTGCCTAAATGTTTCTTGACTACATTCAAAGTCATTATTCAATGATTAGGGTTGTAAGGGTGAAAATATTCGCTCTGATAATGATTCGATTACAATTCTTTGCTATATGCACAATGAAATCTGAAATTTGGTCATGATTCAGTTTAAATCAATTATTTTGGGCCGATTCATAATTATTTTCAAACATGAGCTGAAGACACAGCGTAACATTTCATCTACTCCCTTTGCAACACTGAACGTCACATCAGACTAGATTGGAGATCTGGATTTAGTGGATTTTTAAAACTGAAAATAAATTAAGGATTGTATTTCTTTAGTTGAAACAGTAAAGCATGGAAACACCAAGGTCAAGGATTCAATTCCCAAGAATTCATAAACTCATAAAATGTATTTTATGAGAGCATGAATTCTTAGGAATAAAAGCATCTGTCAAAATCATAAATGTAAAATGTATTTTGGACAAGGAATGAATGAGTAATACCAGTGTGACTTTAGTTTTTATTTCAGTTTTATTAATTTGAATTAGTTTTTTTTATAGTTTTCAATGCTCCCTTTCATTAACATTTAATTAACACACCATGAACAATGTTTTTGTCATCTTGAAAACTGATTACCAACACTCACCTGTCTCATTAGGGTGGACTTGCCTCCCATGTTTGGCCCGGTGACTAACACACATGGGGCAAGTGCTTTACCATTATCTTGACCCTCTTCTTCTTCACCGCTAGGGCAAGCGATGAAGATGTCATTGGGAATGAAGTCATCACCGAAGAAGGTCTTGGTGACACAAGGGTGACGGGAGCCTCTCAGATCCAGGAAGGGGGGCGACTGAGACCCGTCACCCGGAAGAACCATCTCCGGTCTCGCCATGGGCCCGTCGCCGCTCTGACTATACCGGGACATGCTCAACAGCACATCTGGTGGTGAGAACAACAGAAATGTATCATTGTACCAATTATTGGTACACCTGGCCTGCTATGGTATATATGATATTCTGTATGAAATTTTTTGATGAAAACAATAAAAACATTTGACACAAAACAGAGTTTATTTTTCTTACCAAGTACTGCCATGCACTCAACAGCTGTCTGCCAGTCTTTGTAATTCTTGTCGAAATTGTAGAAGAGTCTTCTCATGCAATCCTTCAGCGCTGCATCTCTTTTGTCTTCCCAGCTCTGTATCTCTGAAAACAGCTGCTCGATCTCTTTGGTAGAGTACCGCTTCCAGCCCTTCTTAGTGGACCTCACCTCGTACTCCTCTGGCACGCTCCTCTCGGAAACACTATCTGGAACTTCGAGCTGGTAGCGGTTCCTTCCCGTTCCCCAGTAGGATAGATTCTTACAGCCCAATCTCTTCTTCTGTCGATCCAGGTATTCCTGCAGGCCTCTCTCGCAGTCTTTAATTCCGTTTAGGGCTTGGTCATACTCCGGATCAAAGCCAGCTTTTGGAGTAATGACACCTGTAGTGCGAGCTTTCTGATGGTCGAAAGCAGTGTCCCAACGTTTGAGCTCTGGCGAAAGGTCGGGGAAAAGCCCATCTTCGTTTTCTGTCTTGAGGAGCACCACTTGGCGCATCAGTTTCGATTGGAAGCCTTCAGCGACGGGCTCCATGATAGACACAATTTCTTTCATAACTTTGAATCCCTCAAGTGCTGCGAGAAAGTCTGCGATCTTACGTTTGCTGTAGACGACCTCCTCGTACAGAATTGCTCGGGAGTCTGGGTGGTCCTGTCCTTTTAAAGGAGTACCCATGCTGTGAATCTTGCTAAGTAGCCTTTCGAGATCTGGAAGCTTCTTTAGTAGGTCGGTGACTTCGGTCGCTTGGGACGGAGCGCCCATTAGGTCCTCCAGAGCATCTAAGCGATCACCAATGGAGGATGGATTACAAAGAGGGGCGCAGAGCCATTGCTTCAACAACCTTTTGCCGAAGGGAGTGCAACACGTGTCCAATCGTTCAAGTAGGGTTCCCTCAGGACCGCCGGTCGAGCTATTCTGAAGGATCTCAAGGTTAGCAAGGGTCACTCCATCCAAAACCATTCTTTGACGGGTCTGGGCAAAAAAACAAGACGCCCCTCCAGCCTGCTCCATCTCCACGTCGACAGGAACATACTCCTCGAAGTTGCCCATGGAAAAAAGCTCCTGGTCCACTAGACATTTCTTTAGGTAGAACATGCAGCCGCCAAGGGCAGAAAGAGCGAGTTCATAACCCGTCTTTGGAGTGAGACTTAGAGCGTCAGATTCTGACGTCATAGCTTTGAGAGTTGGAGGCAGCACTGATCCCTGTTCATCATCAGCTGACGCTTTACTTTCTTTGAAGTAGTCTTCCTCAGCAAGGACCTTTAGGGTCTTCTGGGCATCCCAAAACTGTGAACCAGCATTGAGGCCTTCCTGTAAAGTGGATGACAAGAGGGCCTTAAAGATTTTCAACGTCTCAGCTGACGGGTTGCCCTTCTCGAAAAGAACCTGGGCTGGAGAATAGTGTGCCACCAGGGTACGCAAACGGGAACAGTGGCGGTCATCCTGGAATTGACCGACATGGAAGCGTCCCACCGAGGTGTCAATGAAACAGACCCCGTAGATGTGGCCATGGCCTGCGCTGTCCTCCTCGCTCTTCTCTTTAATGCTCAACAGATATTTACTTTGAGTTTCAGAAGGGGCGCCGTCAAGCACGCTGTACGTCTGTGTCCCTCGCGTGATGATTCGGCAAACCTCTCGCTTGACGACGCGGTCAAATTTGGTGGGACGCGCCAATGTTTTGCATCGTGCTTCCATCATCTCAGGGGTCTCGGTTTGTTCCACACGAGCCACTTTGTAGCCCTTTTGCACAAGTACGTCTGAGAAGCGTCCAAAGCCAATCTCGGGGAAGCCAGAATGGGCCCAAGTGCCCTTCATGAAGGTAAGGCCAAGTTCGTTGACGCCAATCACTGCGTCCATATGGTAGAGCTCGTAGAACTTTCCGACTTTGTAGAACAGAACGGTATCGAACATCTCAGACTTCAGCTGCCACCAACGGCGCATTCCAGGCGTTGTCCTGTTCAGGAAATCATCAGGAACGTATAGAGTCGTGGGGTCGTAGTTTTCGTCAGATTGTCGTTTACGCTGTGCGTCCTTTCTCTTGCCGTCCTGCAGCCAGTCGAGTTTCTCATGGTCCCACACAGTAGATCCTCCATCTGTCCCATTTGCACTGCTACTCTGACTTTCAAAGTTATCCGGGGCGGAGAAAGCAGAGAGTCGAGACTTGGTGTTGGACGCCACGGATGGAAGAGTTGCAGGTGCTCGTTTTGGGGTATCTGGTTTGCTCTTTGATTTAGCAGGCTTCTCTAAAGGACGTTTGCGCTTGACCGGTTTCACAGGGCTGTCTGGTTCGGGCTCCGGCTCGCTTTCTTCTTCCTCAGCCCCGCTACTCACTCCCTCCTCCTCTTCCTCGTCGCTGCTTCCTCCTGCTTGATCAGGTTTGAACTCCTCACCGGAGTCATCGCTGTCAGATGCCACCACAATGCGCCGACGCTTCGACTTCTGACTCTTTTCAGCTGCAGCACGAGATGAACGTCGGCTGGGCTTCTTCTTTTCTTCAGCCTCTTCCTCAGACATTTCCACATCCGATATGGTTGATTTCTCAACCTAAATATAAAATATTACATGATGAAATTAAGATGGTTGCAAAACTCTATGACTTTATTTCTTATAAATTGAAAAGGAAAAATTTTGGATAATATTAATGTATGCATGCTGACATCTTTTCAGTAAACAATGACTTTAATTTCGGTCTGTTCCTCGCGCAAAGCTACTGCATGACTTCAGAAGAGTTGGAATACAGCAAATAAGTCATATGAACTACTTTTATGGTTCTTTTCTGTGTTGTTTTTGCCTGTAGACGCTATATTCTGCATGGTAATATTCTTCAAAATCATGGAAGAAAGAAAGTCATACAGGTTTGGAAAGACTCAGACAAGTAAAATATGAGAGAAATTAATTTTTTGGTTGAACTATCTCCTTAAAACTAAATGTATCTTTCATGTGAATATTAATTTACTTTGATCTAGTGTTCGCTCACCTCCATATCCTCATCATTCTCCTCTTCTTCATCTGAGGGATCCATGCACACGGACATCTTAAGTCTCTGCTCAGGACTCTGCTTCACTGCAGCATCTGCCAGCTCCATTGCTTTACGTATCACAGGCTTACCGCTGAAGAACATGCCTCCGGATTTGGCATCTGTGCTATCAGAGCCTTGAAAGAATAACAAGAAATGATGTTAGGTCTGAATAAAGTATTATACACACTTGAATAATATTTGACATTCTAATTACCATGTTCATTTGTAAATAAATCCTTGCTCACCTTGGTACTCTCTTATGTATTTTGTGTTAACCCAACCACGGGTTGGCGGTTCATCGAAAAAGTGAACGTGAAGCCTTTGGTCTCGGCCACGGCCCCTCATCTGCTGTCCGGTGAGAGGTTGAGGAACAACCATACAGGGCCACCAGGGGTGTCCTTCCATCTTGGCCCATACCAGAGTGCCAGCACTAAACATGGATGACTGTTCTCTGGAGAGAAACAATGATCTTTGTGATACATATTTTGGCCTAAGTGTCCAAATACTTTTTGAGGGCTACGTTAAATATTTGAATAGTTTACATACATGTCCATTAACCTTCTGAATTCGTCAACAAGATGAAAATTTGGATATGAAAGCCCTCGCAAGTCGTACTTACTACTCGGAACTTTGAACATGGCGGAGGCTAGAACGATTACTGCTGTGACAGGAATGCTTTATAAGTTTTTTCCACAACAGCTACATCACCTTTTTTCGTCATTAAAGTGCATATTTATACAATATGCTTCTAATTCATGTGTTTTATATATACAGCGAAAATAGTCCGTATTTCACCGAAATACGCTGTGGATATTTATATGTTTGTCAATGAATGGAACGCTAAATATCACTTTGGTTTAATAAGATTTTCCCAATAAACAGGGAAGAATAAACATGTGCTGCGTCTGAAATCGAATATTTCTCTACTATATAGTACGCGAAAAGTACCCGGATGACTTACTACTTCCGGTGAGATTCTGAAGTGCATACAATGGACACTTTACTATCCCATGAGGCCACGGGATAGGATTTGTTAATGGAGTTGAAGGGACATAACTGACGCTGGTAGGTCATGTGACAGTAACAACATGGCGGATGTAGTACGTCCGAATTCATTCATACTACACGCATTCGTACTAAATAGAACATACTTTTTCAACGGTCGTGAAGTAAATTTAAATTCAAATGTAGTACCTATTCAACAGTATGCGATTTCGGACCATTATTCCTGTTCTTTCCGACAACAAAGCACTTGAACGCGACGAGCTCGTAATCACGACTTTAGAAGTGGGAAGTAGGAAATTTCCGATTGAATGCGATTAGAAACTTTTATAGCGGTGAATGAGAGACTTTATTAAATATATTGAGTCTCCATTTGCACAAATAGCAAAAGAAAAACTCCAAAATAGTATTTTCATAACTTTCAAAAAGAGGACAAAAAAAATAGATAATGGTAACGGCATTTTTGATAAATTGATAACGCCAGTCAGAAGAGAGAAAGATGTTTTTTACAGTCACTTCCATAGCCGCTGTATTAGAAACACCCTCACAGCGGCGTTAACTTTTTTATTATTTGTGTAATTTGATGCAACGGTAAAATAATACTATATAACATTGTTTTAAAAGTACATATATTAATAAATAAATAAAAATAAATAATAATAATAATAATATTAATAATAATAATAATATATATATATAATTTTTTTTTGCAGGATTTATGATATTGATGACCGTTAAAACGCGTCATCACAGTCTGTGAAAAGGGTCTATTAGTATGAAATAACTGTACATCATAACTATGTTTGTATGAACACATTTAAAACAATGATCGACCGGTAAATACAAGCATTAAATATAACATTTTAAAGAATACAGAACAATCCATATGCTTAATACAAAAAAAGCAACTGGTAACAGTTTATGCTCCAATACTACAGTTTTTGTACAATAAAATAAAATTAACTTGGTATTATTAGCCACCACTGTCATACAAATAAATAAATAACATAAGGAATCTTACACTCTTTTCTTCCTCATATTGTATATATCGATCTAAAATGTATGTATTATTATTTTAAACTAGCGATAACTGTAGTAACGGCTTTTACTACGAAGTAACGGATTGTTGCTATGGAGAATTTTTGAAACGGACGCTCCTATTGGACAATGCTAGCTAGAAAAAAAAAAAAAAAAAAAAATTCCCGAAAGACGCAATGAAATTTGATCCGCCTCCTCCACACAGTCTCCCGCCAAACAGGCACAAGTAGCACGTGGACTCTTATTTAAGGAATTTGTTGTGGTTTTTCTTGGTACATATATACACATATATGACACGAGAACAGAAATAACATTTAAATATAACTAAGGAAAAAAAAATAATAATAATGTGGTATAGCCTACACTGTGATAAAACCATGGTACATGTCCAAATATCCATGGTACTTATTTGTAAATAAAATTTTAGTGCTATTGAATGTATATATCAATGTACCATGATATTGCCATCACATGATACCATTACTGTACCATAATACTGACATGGTGTCACCATGGTAACCAGTACAATATCTTTGCATTGCACAAATAGAGTTGCAGTTACTGTACCTCTCCTTTGCAGTGTCTGCTTTCTCTCCGAACAGTTTCGCATGTGCAGCTTTAGCTTGAGATTTGACAGGTTTTGATGGTGTTTTCTTGCTGTTGACTTTGGCTTCTTCTTTAGGTGAGGTGTTGGATCTGCTCACTGCATCTGCCTCCACTGGAGAAGGGTTTGATTTGGCCTTCACTGCCAGAGGCGGCGACTTGGTGAAGAAGTTAAAAAGGGAACTTTGCTTCGCCATGTTTCCCAAAGGGTGTTGTGCAATATGGAGTTAAATTATTCCAAAAAATAATTCATATATATTCCATTCCAACAGATCCAGAACTGTCCAGCTCAGCTGAGTTGATGTGGAGCTGAGAGTTCGCGGGAAAATGCTGCTGCTGGTGGCACACGGAAAGGGAAGAGGAGGGACATGTGACGCCGCGAGAATATGGACCAATAGGAACCTCTGTGTATCCTTTTACACTACCCACGTGGCTGATATGACATGCATTTTTTTTCATTTAGAACGCGTATATGTATTAATTCTTTTAGAATATGTTAGAATATATCAGAATATAGTCAACACTAATAGAACAAAAAATGAGTAATAAATACAATAAATATAAATGTTAAATAATGGGGAAAAGTAGCGTGTTTAGCGTGTTTACTAATAATATGTTGTTATTTATGGAATTCCAAAACTGCCAAAATAATAAATAAATACATAAATATATATAAAGAAATGTAAAAAACAGAAATAAAATATTATTTATACATTAATTACCTTATTTATGTATAATTGTATTTTTAGAATATTTTTTTACTTTGTCACGTCCGTAACGATTTAAAGAATAAGTTTAGGCCTATAATGTATAATAATTATTAATACAAATAATGTGAAACTTTATGTACAAAGCCAAAATATGGCTCATTACCATAGGGACAAAGAAATGTTGAAATAAATGTGAAAATAAATACATATAAAAGTGGAAAAAATACAATTATACATAAATAAGGAAATAAACGTATAAATATAATTTATTTTTTAAATTATATTTCTTTGTACATTTATTTATGTGTTTACTTATTTATTATTTTAAATAATAATAAATAATAATTCCATACTTATGAGAAAAGAGGGCACTAGCTTTTTTTTTTTTGCTTATTAGAGACATTTTTGCTCTAGAACGAAATATAATTGTTTATATCTATTACTATCATGCAATCCCATCATACAAAAGAAATCCGTCCACAAAAAACACTATATTTTTAATCCTTGTCCTGGAATCACGATAGAACTATGATTTAGACAGCGCGGAGAAATGTACTGCTACTTTTCTCCGCGCTGTCAGGATGGACCAATCACAGTCGTTTATCGTGATCGCGTCTGCCAGGGTTTGGACAATACAGCTCATAATGACACTGAAAAACTTTATTATATTATTATTATATTATTTATTATATTATTAATTTATTCATTAGACCCGCCCGGGTCGTGAAGCCTCATTTATTTTAAAATCCGCAGTTTTAAGTTTGTCATGAGGGGACTCTGAGGTCTGCGTACGTGTGAATGTATTTATTTATTTATTTATTTATTTGATGTATGAGAGAAGGCAGCATATTAGTTTGAAAGAGATATGATGGATTCGGACTAGAAAGCTATTGTTATGCCATATGTAGTTTTCTTGTTACGTCAGCAGAGTGCAGTGTTAGCCCCTTTAACGTAGCACATCAAATTAGCATGATCACACAGCAAATGCCCGGACATTTCTCTTCTAGTATTTTGATCCATAATTTGTTAAAAATGTTAGTTATTTTGTAAAAATGAGATTCTGCAACATCTAGGTGACGAATCAAATGTAAGTGTTCTCCTACTTTAACTCTGGTAACTAATTTGTAATGAGAAAACATGTATAAAATTAGTCGTAATGCAAAATAGAAGCATCTTTCAGTGACTTGTATAGTGCATAAACTGCATGGATATGAATGGCATATGCAATGCAGAAACAACAGGATGAGTTAGAAGCTGTTAATTGTGTTGATTTGTAAAAAATTGTATGGTGTCATGATTTTCTTTATGTGTTTTGGGTAGGATGGGTCGGTCTTGAATTTGATATCACCATCCTACTAAAAGCATTCTGTAAGTCTGTGACTTTGGGGTCCTGTTAATTGTGATAGTTTTAATAGTTTTTAATTGCTTAATTGAAAATACGTCGTTTTTGTGTGTGTCCCTTTAAATACAAATGAGAGGAAAACGCTTTCCAGAAGAGGGCGGAGCTTTAACAGCTCAACAACAACAAAGCTGGAGAATCTCACGCAGCCAAAATGAGGATTGTCAGTAACAGTGTTCAGCCTTACATTGTTCAAACCGGAGTCGGACACTGATGGAGAGACTCAGGAAGAAGTTACAACTTTTAGGATGTTTCTGAATGGTTAGTGGATAAATTTATGTAGTTGCTGTGGAGTTGATTCAACTCATCGACTAGCATGTGCCGTCATGTTAATCTTTTGTGCAAATCCAGCGTTGAATTTACCCTCGTTTGTGAAGCAGTCCGGCGTAAAATGATGTTGTGTGTTCTCGGAGGCGGGGTTTATGTAAATTTTAGGGTTTGTGATGTCACCAACCTGGGAAGAAGCTCGTTGTAGTCCCTACTAGTCCTTAAAAAGCGATTTCTGTAATAGAAAATATCTCCTTTTGCATTGAACTTTGAGTGTTGTAACTTTGCAGATGTTGTTTATGCTCAAACAGCAACATTACACACTAACTAAAGTTTAAAAAGCAAAATCATAATCAAGGACCCCTTTAAGCAATTGCAGAGGTGTTTGTAAGACTCCTGTTCTGTGTAGGAAGAGGTGTATGTTTCATCTTCATGACTTTCGGTGTGTTCAGTAACACTGATTATTAAATCTGACAGACTGAAGTATAATAACACAGACTTGGTAGCAAGCTGTACTTTAAAGTGAACACTTTCTCAGCTGCACGCTGTCATTTGTTTAGTCAGGATAATTCCCAATCTCTGTTGACTCTCTCATTAAGTCGTCTGCGGTGGTTACGGCTCCCTATTCTGACTATTCTTAGCGTCTAAGGTGTTTATCTGTTATGAGGCATTGAATGTTTTTTGTTTAACCTTTCACACAGAAAAACTCGATACAGCACCTTTTAGCACCTAACCTGTAATGTTCCATTTGGCAAATTAATAATTGATCCAATTAGTGTATGCGGGAAAAGCAGGTCCAATAACAAAAGTCCAAAGAGCTCTTTGGCATATGGATATGAAAACCCCCATAAGCTTTACAACAGGTAAAAATAACACAAGCCATGATGATGAGTCATAATTTATAGCCTGAATCAGCATCGAATCACAGGATATGTTTCTGTTTTTGCTTTCTCGGCTCATTTTATTGCATGTCAAGATGTGCATGTGTTTTTATTAGGTATTCTTATACGCTCACCGATGATGTTATTATCTTTGAACCCTGCCAACAGTAATAATAATTATTACAGTTATGAGGGAGTATTTAATTTGACCTTGCTTTATAATACTCTCCTCTCTCAAATGGATTTGTCTGGCATCATTGAAGCTTAATTGCTGTTTGTTTAATAGGTTTCCCTGTAGCAGTCAAAATGACACACAGCGTCTGGCCACGGTTGAGAGAGAGTTTTCTCCTTCCTCCAGATCGTTCTGCTTCTCAGCCTTTTGGCAGATGCTTCAGCCAGAATGACTTCCAGTACACTAATTGCAGAGAATATAATTATGGAGCAAACTGTAGTTAAGCACTTAACTCCAGGTCTCAGTCATGACGGAGTATGGCAGCCATCTCAGTAACTGTAGTTTCTGGGTGAATGCAGCACCATTGTGTTTGTGGCCCAGATCCTATTCCAAGTCAAGTCACATTTATCATGCAATTCTAACTTTATAACTCGCAATTTTGACTTTATATCACGCAATTCTGACTTTATATCACGCAATTCTGACTTTATATCTCGCAATTCTGACTTTATATCTCGCAATTCTGACTTTATATCACGCAATTCTGACTTTATAACTCGCAATTCTGACTTTATATCACGCAATTCTGACTTTATATCACGCAATTCTGACTTTATAACTCGCAATTCTGACTTTATATCACGCAATTCTGACTTTATATCACGCAATTCTGACTTTATAACTCGCAATTCTGACTTTATATCTCGCAATTCTGACTTTATAACTCGCAATTCTGACTTTATATCATGCAATTCTGACTTTATAACTCGCAATTCTGACTTTATATCACGCAATTCTGACTTTATATCGCAATTCTGACTTTATATCTCGCAATTCTGACTTTATATCTCGCAATTCTGACTTTATATCTCGCAATTCTGACTTTATATCACGCAATTCTGACTTTATATCTCGCAATTCTGACTTTATATCTCGCAATTCTGACTTTATATCTCGCAATTCTGACTTTATATCACGCAATTCTGACTTTATAACTCGCAATTCTGACTTTATATCACGCAATTCTGACTTTATGTCTCGCAATTCTGACTTTATATCACGCAATTCTGACTTTATATCACGCAATTCTGACTTTATATCACGCAATTCTGACTTTATATCTCGCAATTCTGACTTTATATCTCGCAATTCTGACTTTATATCACGCAATTCTGACTTTATATCACAATTCTGACTTTATATCTCGCAATTCTGACTTTATATCACGCAATTCTGACTTTATATCACGCAATTCTGACTTTATATCTCGCAATTCTGACTTTATATCACGCAATTCTGACTTTATATCTCGCAATTCTGACTTTATATCTCGCAATTCTGACTTTATATCACGCAATTCTGACTATATCACGCAATTCTGACTTTATATCATGCAGTTCTGACTTTATATCACGCAATTCGGACTTTATATCTCGCAATTCGGACTTTATATCTCGCAATTCGGACTTTATATCACGCAATTCTGACTATATCACAATTCTGACTTTATATCACGCAATTCTGACTTTATATCATGCAATTCTGACTTTATAACTCGCAATTCTGACTTTATATCACGCAATTCTGACTTTATATCACGCAATTCTGACTTTATATCACACAATTCTGACATTATATCACGCAGTTCTGACTTTATATCACGCAATTCTGACTTTATATCACGCAATTCTGACTTTATAACTTGCAATTCTGACTTTATATCACGCAATTATGACTATATCACGCAATTCTGACTTTATAACTTGCAATTCTGACTTTATATCACGCAATTCTGACTTTATAACTTGAAATTCTGACTTTATATCACGCAATTCTGACTTTATATCTCACAATTCTGACTATATCTCACAATTCTGACTTTATAACTTGAAATTCTGACTTTATATCACGCAATTCTGACTTTATATCTCACAATTCTGACTTTATAACTCGCAATTCTGACTTTATAACTCGCAATTCTGACTTTATATCACGCAATTCTGACTTTATATCGCAATTCTGACTTTATAACTTAAAAAGTCATTTTGTGAGAAAAAATTCAGAGTTGTGAGTATATATATATATACAAACATAACTTGACTTTTCTAAACTTTTGTTGTAAAGGAAAGGGCATCATAAACATTTTACATCTCTTTTAGTCGTTCGCTTGAGAAAGTAACTCGGAACGGATGAATAAATGAGCAAACTCATCTTTAAGGAGCTTATCTTAAAGTCTCCGTAATTAATTATAATTAAGTGTTCAGAATTTTAATGCATTCAGGGTTTACCAAGCATGAATGTGCATGTCTCAGACAGCTTCATCATCTCACTGTCTGGAGTGTAAACATTTCCCGATCCACGCAGCTCACTGCCTGCTGGGAAGAAATTTCAAAGAGAGATAGACTGAAAGAACAGGGCGACGAGAGCTAATCTGAGCATTAATTGGAGATCTGAGACTTGGACGTCTCAGCAGAAAGAAGGTAATTAGGAATCAGCACCTGTGGACGAGGAGGCTCTTTTAACCTGGTCCAGCATCACGCTGACCTTTGGCGACAATGAATTCATCTTCGCTGAGTTTATGTCGGAGGTTTAGCTCATTTGCTTTTATGAGATTTGCTTTATAGTTGATATTTACCAAGCGCTTTCATCTGAGGCGACCTGTAGTATGCTAATTTCAGGGACAGACCTCTTGGAGCAAGCTGAGGTTAAGTGCTTTGTTCAAGGGCAGCGGCAGCTGTTATCTCGATTACTCCGGTTTCTAGGTCAACCCGGTTTGTGATTAACATTGCAACCTTTGTGTTAACAAAAAAACAAACAAGGCTATCTGCACGCTGAATAAAGATTTTGACTAAAACGGTTCTGGCAAAGATGTGTTATTTTAAAATTTGCATTATGAAAAAAGTAGAAGCAGAAACTATCTTAATCAGATGCTTTCTTATAGTCGCTTGTTAAAGTAGGTTAATTGTTTGCATAGTGAAAAAAAGTGCAAAGTGCAGTGATGTAAAAACAGACTGACACAAGCAATGTTTCAGCACATAACTTTCTTCAGTTTGTTAGACTAAGTGCAACAATACTCACTATTTTGCATAAACCTTTGTGTTAAACCAGGCATGTTAATGTAGGTCTTGGAATTTGTCGTCTTTTTGTTTTAGGTTATTAAAGATGAAGCATGTAATATCTGCTCATTTGGCTCAAGTCCCTTCTTTAAAGGGATAGTTCACCCAAAAATGAAAATTATCCCATGATTTACTCACCATCAAGCCATCCTAGGTGTATATGATTATCTTCTTTCAGACGAACACAATCGGAGATATATTTAAAAATATCCTGGCTCTTCCAAGCTTTATAATGGTAGTGAATGGGGGGTGAAATTTTGAAGCCCAAAAAATGCATCCATCCACCATAAATATAATCCATATGACTCCAGTGGGTTAATAAAGGCCTTCTGAAGAGAAGCGATGGGATTTTGTAAGTTTATAACTATAAAAACTGGCTTCCGGCAACGGCTGTACGCTAATCTAGTAAATCCTCCGACATTTCTCTTTAAACATTCTCGTTTTAGACTTTAATTCGTGACCAGTGTATTGTTTTGCTCTCTCTTCTCCGCTTCCGCATTCATCAGTGTGTCATGCGTCGGGTCAGAGGTCACTCTTCTGCCGTACATAGTTTATAAAGTAGTTACAAAAACCCATTGCTTCACTTCAGAAGGTCTTTATAAACCCCCTTGAGCCGTATGGATTACTTTTATGATGGATGGATGCATTTTTTTGAGCTTCAAAATCTCGCCCCCCATTCACTACCATTATAAAGCTTGGAAGAGCCAGGATATTTTTAAATATATCTCTGATTGTGTTCGTCTGAAAGAAGATAGTCATATACACCTAGGATAGCTTGAGGGTGAATAAATCATAGGATAATTTTTTTATTTTTGGGTGAACTATCCCTTTAAACGTCAGTCAGATTTGTACAGAGCCCCGCACATGACATGCAGGAAAACAAATAGTTTGCACGATTTATAAATCGAGAGAACAAATTAGCAAAACGTGTGCACGATTTACTTTTTTCCTGCATGTCATGTTGGGGTTGCAGTATTCAAACGCATTACGAAGGAGATATCTTCAAGAACTTTTAACAGAGTAATCCGAACAGGGGAAATAACCAGGAAAACAAACTACAAACACCACGTAACATTAAACAAAGCTTGACCAAGAACAGACATAAACTTAGGGCTTATATACATGGAAAACAGAGGAGCTAATGAGACTAATTAACAAGACACACCTGAACTAAGGACACTAATCAAATCTGTAACCTAGGAGATAAACAGGTGGAAAACGAGGATGACTGAACTAATTAACAACCTAGAAGATTAACAAAGAAAACTCAAAAAGAGAATCAAAAAACTAAACTCAAAACATGACACGTGTGGGGCTCCATAGATTTGTTTTCTTAGCAGCACATTACATCAAAACTAATTTTAATTGAAAAATAACACAATTTACCTTTAATCTACACCTTAATCTGTTCAGGGATTCATCTGACTGTCCTTTTCTCCCTCAGCATGTTTAATGCAGACACATGCTGTAGGACTCACATCATAGCACTTGATCTGGTAAATGACTCCCTGTAGGAGTGCTGGATTATATGGTTATCACTGCGGTAATCCTCGGTCTTAACCTGCGCTTACACCCTCCCTCAAGAGTCAGTGTATAATCAGCTGTTTCAGCCACACCACACTTCATCCTTCAGCCTGAAGTACACAATCTGTCACAATAGTCATAAAGATGGCAAAAGGTCAGTGATATAACATACTCCTCATTCACTCTTAGAAGAAAAGGTTCCAGATTTTCACCAGAAGTCTCTGGTGTCCCCAGAATGTGTCTGAAGTTTCATCTCAAAATACCCCACAGATCATTTATTATAGCTTGTCAAATTTGCCCCTATTTGGGTGTGAGCAAAAACACGCCGTTTTTGTGTGTGTTCCTTTAAATGCAAATGCGGCCCCCTTTCCAGAAGAGGGCGGAGCTTTAACAGCTCAACAACAACAAAGCTGGAGAATCTCACGCAGCCAAAATGAGGATTGTCAGTAACGGTGTTCAGCCTTACATTGTTCAAACCGGTCCCCTATTTTTCCCCATTTAATGGCAAAAAATAGTGAAATAAGAGGAGAACCTGAGAGTTTAGACTATTGATATCGGAAGCATATTGGATGTAAAACTACATGAAAATGGTCCAAATTGGATGCTAAAATCTGATATGTGTTTTTGCTGTTTGCATGCACAATGATCTGATCTGTGCAAAAATCGGAAATTCGTTGAAATGCGGCCTATGATATTCTCGCGTTCCTGTAACAGCAGACCTCTGTATGATAAGATTTGAGGAATCGTTCCTGTCTCTAGCAGAAGCACAAATAGTTTAGGACAAGTTGCATCTAATACATAGTTTTAGGGGTTTGTTCAGTTCACTAACCCGACATTTGAACAACAGCTGTAGCCTTGCCTTTTCCTCCACAGGAGAAAATTAGAGTAACAGAACGATAGAAAATGGAGTGAGAGCTCCAGCCGAGCTCTGCGGCTTTGATGATGTCTCTGTTCTCGGAGATGTAGTGGTGCTTCACTCGTCTATAGAGTCGCTGAATCATCTTTATGTTCCACAGGGGCTGATGCGGCTCCGGCGCTGCGGGATGCAGCAGTGAGGTTATTATAGTTTGATTTATTCTGAGAATTGAGACGCTCTGCATGTACAGCAGCCAAATGTGCCACCAGAAGCATCTAATTAGCCAGAGCCCGTGTAAATGAGCACATACAAACTGTCCGGACGCTCATTAGGACAATGTTTGTTTGTTGGCAGGTTTTGTGCTATGTTCTTCTCCATTTAATTTTCTTGAATGGACGGATGCTTATGCAGGATTAATTTACTGTATTAATAACTGGCATGGGTTTGGAAAAGCTGATACACTAAAGGGCTCGACAATAAGGACTGCCCGATGGCCCGGGGCCAGTGTGAACGATGCTCGGGACAGTAGACGGAACGGTCCACTGTTGTAGGGGTGTGCGTTATATATCGTTTATGATATAGTAATTGTTGATTTAACAATCTGACATAATCGAGTATGTCCCCCACTTTACAAAAAACAAACAAAAAAACACACATTGAGCGCACGCCATGCACTACGTGACGTGGTCTAGTAGGTTAGAGTGCACGATTTCACTGCATGATTTAGTCTATTAAAATGTATTTAGATTGCCCCCAGAATTCAAGATAAGGGGCAAAAATGCCCCTGTATGTCTTTTATATGTATATAATTTAATATAGTTAACCAATATTACACGAAGAGCGCCATTTTTCTCCAAATATCAGCATGATTACAAATATGATACTGATTTTATACAACGTACAGTTTAATAAACAAGCAGTTTATATTAATTAACATTTTAGACACCAAATCCCCTGTTTCGCTCCATTTCGCCAACGAAAATAGTTCCAAAGTCCACGGCATTGTTTTGCGTCTCTGAGCAACACTTCCTGAATGAATCAGCCGTTTGAATGAATCGGTTGAATCTCAATGACTCGCTCAATAACAGGGACTTGCTGCCACCTACTGGCGGGTTTAATTTCACATTTAAAGTATCTTTTCATTTTATAAATTCAAATAACATTATTTAATGTTTTATATTTTCAACATTTCAAAACATTATTTATGCATCTGTAACTACTCTTGACTGATTTACTTTAATAAAGTTTAATCTTTAGCTATACATTAGATTACAATTTCTGTACCTGAAAATCTCCTGTTTAAGCCTACATAAAAACCTGAAAAGCACCGTTTATTTCATTTATGTTTATTCTGTTGTATTTATTTGTGCTATTACTTGTAATTTGATTATTTGTTCCTATTTTATTAATTAATTTTTACTTTAAAATTTAAGTGAGTTAATCTAGCTTTTGGTGTCATAACCTTATTTATTAAGGTTACATGAATCAAAAACAATAAAAAATAACTAGGCTTATTTTATAGGCCCATTTTCTTTTCTTTTACTTTGTAATTTTTTTTTATATTATATATATTATAATATTGTGGGGCCAGTGAAAATTTTGGCAGGGCAAGTAAAAATTTGAACTGGGCCAGCAGAAAAAATCCTTAGCGTTGAGCTCTATAGTTATTTTACTATTGTAAAAGATCAAATTATGATATTTTGATTAAAAATTAGATAGATAGACAGATAGACAGATAGATGGATGGATGGATGGATACACTACCGGTCAAAAGTTTGGAAACATTACTATTTTTAATGTTTTTGAACGAAGTCTCTTATGCTCATTAAGGCTGCATTTATTTCATAATAAATACAGAAAAAACAATAATATTGTGAAATATTATTACAATTTAAAATTATGGTTTTCTATTTTAATATACTTTAAAATATAATTTATTTCTGTGATGCAAAGCTGAATTTTCAGCATCATTACTCCAGTCTTCAGTGTCACATGATCCTTCAGAAATCATTCTGATATGCTGATTTATTATCAATGTTGAAAACAGTTGTGTTGCTTAATATTTTTTTGGAACCTGTGATATTTTTTCCAGGATTCATTGATGAATAAAAGGTTAAAAAGAACAGCATTTATTCAAAATATAAATCTTTTCTAACAATATAAATCTTTACTATCACTTTTACTATCAATTTAACACATCCGTGCTGAATAAAAGTATTAATTTCTTTCAAAAAAAAGAAAGAAAAAAAAAATTACTGACCCCAAACTTTTGAACGGTAGTGTATGTTGTTACAAAAGATTTCTATTTTAAATAAATCTTGATATTTTTTTAACTTTTTATTCATCAAAGAATCCTGAAAAAGTATCACAGGTTATAAAATAATATTAAGCAGCACAACTGTTTCCAACATTGATAATAAATCAGCATATTACAATGATTTCTGAAGGATCGTGTGACACTGAAGACTGGAGTAATGATGCTTTGCATCACAGAAATAAATTATATTTTAAAGTATATTAAAATAGAAAACCATAATTTTAAATTGTAATAATATTTCACAATATTATTGTTTTTTCTGTATTTATTATGAAATAAATGCAGCCTTAATGAGCATAAGAGACTTCGTTCAAAAACATTAAAAATAGTAATGTTTCCAAACTTTTGACCGGTAGTGTAGATGAATGGAAGGATGGATAGATAGATAGATGGATGGATGGATGGGTAGACCATTAGAACAAACAAACAATAGATAGATAGATAGATGGATGGATTCATTCATTTAAAGCTCAATCTGAGTGAATCGAGTGACTGAATTTATAGTCTGAATATGCATTAACTGATGTGGACGACTGGATGTGATTGAGTTTTGAGCAGATTCCTCCTCAAGTGTGCTGAGATTCATCAGCGTCTCTCTGTCGGTGATGGCCGTGTGTCGTGCGTCTGTTCAGCAGGAGGAGGGTCTGTTCCACTGATACCAGCAGAGATTGAAAGATCTGCACAATAGGGTAAAAAAGGGCTTTCTTGTTAGTATAAGGGTTAGTGATTGATGTTCCCCATTCCCTGTGATCCTGCAGACATCAGCAGTGTCATCATGTATAGATCGGCAATCCTGGATGAATTATTCATGGGGTTCTCCCTCCTAAACAGTCACACATGGGTGTGAATATTGAATACAAGTCTGGCTGTAAGTCCATTTACACTACCGTTCAAAAGTCTTTACTGTCACTTTTGATCAGATTAATGCCTCCTAGCTGAGTAAAAGTATTAATTTATTTAAAATAAAAAATCTTTTGAGTGGTAGTGTATGTTGCTTAATTATTGCAAGTATTCAAAATATCTCCCAGACTTCATTCAGTGGGATTTGCTCTTATTTGTGACCTTACTGTTTTCGTCCTCTGAGATCGTGTCTTGTTCATCCTGTTCCTATATGTAGAAGATCAATGAGACTCCGCTCAGACTGTTCAAAGGGAAGCTTCCGCCAAGGTTTAACTTTGAAATATACTTTATGATTTTGTATTCAAGGGTGCAGCTGCAGAAATGAGAACTGGACCGAAGGCTGGCTCCATGTTTTCTAGGAACACAAGCTGTATCAGCATATCATGAGTTCTGATATGGGGAACATCTAAGGTAAGCACTATTGCAGTGACTCAAAAAATATTTAGGCCTAGAAACATTATGATTAAGTACTTGAAATGCATATGAAATTTTAATCCATTTGGATTTCACAGTTTTAACATTAATATGATGCATATTTGTCAGTCATACAGCAATGAAACGGGTCTGATTTCTGCACTTAAAAAAGCATGGCATAGTTTATTATGAACTATTTGCATGTATTTGATTTTTATTTAAATCATATTTTCAAAATGCATTTCTTCATTATGCTTAGAATCATTGTGAAAACAATTAAATCTTTCGAGTTGGTTAAAATATGGCTAGTTGTGGAACAAGAAATATTAAATTAGTTAAAATGTATGAGATTGAAATAAATTGGATTTAATGATGATAAATATTAGTGCTGTCAAACGATTAATCGCATCCAAAATAAAAGTTTGTTTTTACATAATATATGTGTGTGTACTGTGTATATTTATTATGTATATTTTAATACACACACATGTATATATTTAAGAAAAATATTTATATTTATATATAATATAAATTATATAAATATATATATACAGTATATACATGCGAATATTTAAATACACACACATGCATGTATATATTTAAGAAAAAATTTATATATTTATATATAAAATATTTGTTTTTAAATAATATAAATTATATAAATATATATATAGTATGCAAATATTTCTTAAATATATACATGCATGTGTGTGTATTTAAATATACATAATAAATATACACAGTACACACATATATTATGTAAAAACAAACTTTTATTTTGGATGCGATTAATCGTTTGAAATATATAAACCTGGTTTAAATTTAGTTTATTAATACTATTACAGAAATAGTACCAGTTTCTTTCCTGTTTGATTGATGTATGACTGACAAATATGCATCACATTTAGTTTGTTTATGTTAAAACAGTAATCCAGATGGACTGAAATTTTATATACAATTCAAATACATCAATCATAATTTTAGGTCTAAATATTTTTGAATGATTCATCTTATCATGTGTCTTGTTGAGAAGTGTGCTGTTACTTGAAAACCCTAGCAACTACTTTACAACCAGTTAAAATAAACACACAGAACACCTTAGCAACCACCTAGCAACACCTTGACAACCACAAACAACACCCTAGCATTATATTGGCAAGTTAGCATGGCAAAATCACTCAAACAGCTGAGTGTGTGATCAGTGTTGGGGAAAGTTACTTTTAAAAGTAATGCATTACAATATTGCGTTACTCCCTAAAAAAGTAACTTATTGCATTACTTAGTTACTTTTTATGAAAAGTAATGCGTTACATTATTTTTGCGTTACTTTTTCTCACCTGGGCTGGGCTTGTTTTATTTTTTTAATAACAACAAAAAAAAATCTGTTTTTGGCAAATGTTAAGGACCTTTCACACCAAAAGTGAAGTGAATAAGCTTCAGGCTGAGGGAAATGCATATTTACTCCTGTACAGTAGAGGGCGCAGCTCAAACAAACCTTCAGCTGTGCTGCCATTCTGGATTAAAGAAGAACAGGAAACAGGAGAAGGAAGTTCAACACTCTTATTTATAAATCTAATCTAAAGTCATTTCTGCTTATTAGTATGGTTGAATAAAGACATTGATTAATAAAGTGAGATTAAATACATAAAGTATATTTGTGTAATTTAATATAGTTAATTATTACGTTTGCATAAAAACATGAGAGCTGTCAGTAAATAAATGTGAAAAAGTAACCTGTTACTTATTTGAAAAAGTAACTTTTTTTTTTTTTTTTGCAAATTGAAAAAGTAATGCATTACTTTACTAGTTACTTGAAAAAGTAATCTGATTACGTAACTCAAGTTACTTGTAATGCGTCACCCCCAACACTGTGTGGAATAGCATACAAGTGTAACGGAGGCCATCTAGTAGTTGCTGTGCGAGTAAACCTCACTCCTCTGATCTCAAGAGATGCTCTAGCGACTGACGCTAGAGGTCGCAACCTTTAGCCTCCTTGTTAAAGCATCCGACTCCCACGCTGGAGACCCAGGTTCGAGGTCCGTGCAGAGCGGGGCGAGTAGGACCTGGGTAGAGGGGTTACACAAGCATGCTACTAAAATAGTATTTCTGTAGTATGTATATGTGCAAATTTATATGCAAATAGCATGCAAAATTTTACTTAGGCCATGCTGTGCAGTATAATAAGGAAAGTGTGAAATACCTTGTCCCATAATTTAATCAAAGTTGATCTTCCATTTCAGTTGTGATGAAGAATTATAATCTTAACACAATATTATAAGAAATTGAAGTTTATTTCTGAGATAACTGCACATTTGAAACTTTTATCATGAAATTGCATTCCATTTCACAAACTATTTTTCAAGAGCACTCTAAAAATGATGGGTTAAAAACAACCCAAGATGGGTTGAAAATGGACAAACCCAGCAATTGGGTTAAATGTTTGACCAACCTGCTGGGTAGTTTTATTTAACTCAACTATTGTTTAAAAATTACTATATGTCTGGCTTAAAATTAACCCAAAATAGGTTGGAAATTAAAAATCAGACACATAATTACTAGAGGCAACAATAATAATCAAAAGGCAAACATTTATTAATAAGCAATTTAATAAACGTTTATTATTTAATTATTATTCATTAAACATATTAATAAATGTTAATTTCCAACCTGTTTTGGGTTTATTTTAAGCGAACAATACAGTAATTTTTAAACAATAGTTGAGTTATATAAAACTACTCAGTAGGTTGGGTCAAACATTTAAAGATGCAATATGTAAAATTTTCTGTCCGCTAGAGGCCTATTTAAAACAAAGGCGTAGCTTGATGACGCCAAGTTTGAGCGCGGAATCTTGGGACATGTGGTCTTCACATCACAGCCGGTAGAAAATAATCGGGATAGGACTCGGGCAGAAATCATGTTCATAGATGCGATTATTAACGTTACTGTAGTATGAAGCAGAGCAGGACCGAGTGTTGTGGGAGCTGAACGAGGCCGCTGGAGCGATTGCGCAACACACGCCTCACAAGCAGCGGATCTTTTATTATGCCACAGTCGCCGGCGCTGCTTCCGCTTTTCCGGTCATGAGTATGAGGTAACACAGCTCTGTTTATCATATTAGATTCATTTGAGTGTGTTGAAAATGTTGTTATAACGTTACTCTGTGCGTTCGCTCAGCGGCTGCTGTGAGACTCTTGTTGCACACTGCAGTAAGATAGATCGATTTTAGAATATCATATTAAATACGGGATGGCTTGTGTTGATAAATGGCATGCAATTCATTTTAAAACGTATTGTATGATGGAGAAAATGCTGCATCTGATTATGCTATGTTAGCTACTTCACAAAATAGTGTTTTTCTCTGAGGCATGGTACAGCATGGTACTCGCAAAAAATCAAGAAAATTTGATTTAAACAATAAGACTAAACGTGTTGAGCTATATAACAATAATTAGTTTTCTGTCTATAAATATATCAAAACAGTTGCTCCCTTGTTTATTAAAACATGTAATATATTAAAGCGTCTTTGGTGTTTCCATGGTTTCTACAAAATAAAACCGAAAACCGAGGGTAACGCGGGTATGACGCAATTGACAGGCGACTCCTCACACGTCCCGGAGCCTTGGTTAAAATTGCAATTTTCTCACAATTTACAAATAGTTGGAAACATTTGGGATATTGTAAGTACTCAAGTGAACAAAATATATAACACTGGTCTAGTGGTTTTTGGATATATTACTGCAAAATTCTTACATATTGCACCTTTAACCCAACCGCTGGGTCAAAACAAACTTGAGTTTGTCCATATTTAACCCAACTTGGGTTATTTTTAATGGAATAGTGCACTTCTATTCCATTATAAATGTAGTTTTAGTGTCACTCACGCTTGTTTGGGTCTTCATGAAAGTGTTGCCCATTAAAAAATTGTCAGTATGATGCATTGCCAATAATTACACATTGACAAACCTGGTGGTATTTCACTTAGAATTGTCCATCAATAGTTTTTTGTAGAAACAGGTATTAAATTGTGCTGCTTGTGTCATGTGTTATCGACAGTGAGCACATTTCCATTGATCCACTGCACCTTTAGATCAATGCATTGCATTAAACGTGTTTGGGACGCTGTAGTGGGAAAGACCACTCTGACATCACAAACACCTCACTGTGACGCTACAGTCTGTAAACAGAAATAATCGCCAATTTGGTTTGAAGCTTTTAACGGTTAACATGACGCAATGTAACGGATAACACTTTATTTCCAATCACAGCTTGTATTGACTGAAAAGCCAGTCGAAGTCACTTGTACAGACATTAAGACATTCACTGCAGTTGTCCCTGGTAGATACTAGTGGATTATCATATGATAATCCTCCGCTGGCGGAGTGCTCATCTTCACTTATTTCTTACTGACAGAATGAGCAAAATGTATTAAACATGAACCTTTAACCTGATGCCATCTATAGAGACATTTTTACAGGAGAAGAGATCAAACACTTTTGTTAATGAATGTGGTTTATAGAAAATGGGAAGCTCAATAAACTGAGGTCAATTTGCGTCAGTCAGCTAGTTTTTCGGTGTAAACTGGTCTTTTGCCTCCTAAAGTGATAAATGATTTTTAAAATGAGCTCATTATGTAAATGACGTAAATGAGGGAGTGTGTAATCAGATGCTTCAGGTCTGCCAATAGCCTAATGAAGTCCGTTTTAGAACCAGAGTATTGTGGGAGTTGAACCACTGTGAGTGCTATAGGTAGAAAGAATGCTGTCCTCATTATTAAATTAATACAATATAATGGTAAATTATACATGTATTTTAATGCATAAATATATAGGTTAAATTTTTTAAAAATATTTTATTTTTATTTATGACAGGATCTATAAATAAATAAATAAATTTTATATATTATGTATAAATTTTATACCATCGTTGACCATAGTAAATAGGAAATAATGTTGTCCTCATGGTTAAATTAATACAATATAATATTAAATTATATACAGAATTTAAAATATAAATATATAGGTTAAAAAAATTTTTTAAAATACTGCCGCCGATAGCCTCGTGGGCAGCGCCGACATATAGCGCTGTTGCGCATCGGGCGACCCGGACCTTTCCTGATCCTGCCCCCTCCCACTTCACTTCCTGTCTGCATACTGTCCTATCACAATAAAGGCAAAAACGGCAAAAATAAATCTTAATTTTTCTTTTTAATACTTTATTTATTTTAATTTATTTGGATGGTATTGATCAATTAATTAATTAATTAATTAATTAATTTTAGATATTATGTATACATTTTATACCATAGTAAACATGAAAGAATGTTGGCCCTATGGTTAAATTAATACAATATAATATTAAATTATACATGTATTTTAATATGTAAATATATAGGTATCTATTTTTAAAATATTTTATTTATTTTTATTTATTATATGGTATCCATGTATAAATAAATAAATAAATAAATCTTAGATATTATGTATAAATTTTATACCATCGTGGACCACAGTAAACATGAAAGAATGTTGTCCTCATGGTTAAATAATACAATATAATATTTAATTATATACAGAATTTAAAAGATAAATATATAAGTTAAAAAATTAAAAAATATTTTTTTATTTTAAATATTTTTTTTATTTTCTTGGATGGTATAAATAAATTTTTACACCATATTTTACTACAGTAAATATGAAAGAATGTTGTCCTCATGGTTAAATTAACACAATATAATATTAAATAAATTATATATGTATTTTAATGTATAAATATATATAAACAACATTCTGCCTTCTTCCTATAAATAAATATATAGGTTTAAAAATTAAAAAAATACTTTATTTATTTTAATTTATTTATTACACCATCTTGGATGGTATTGATCAATTAATGAATTAATTAATTTGAGATATTATGTATAAATTTGACATCATCTTATACCACAGTAAACATGAAAGAATGTTGTCCCCATGGTTAAATTAATACAATATAATATTAAATTATATATGTATTTAATATATAGATATATAGGTAAAAAATATTTATGTATTTATTTATTGCACCATCTTCTATAAATAAATAAATAAATACATTTTAGATATTATGTATACATTTTACATCATCTTGGACCACAATAAATATGAAAGCATGTTGTCCTCATGGTTAATTAATACAATATAATATTAAATTATATACGTAATTTAATATATAAATATAGTAATTCACTATATATGTTTGTACAGTATAAACAACATTATGTCTATGGAAAGTCCCCATAAAATGTGAAAACCCAACGTGCGTGTGTGTGTGTCTTATTAAAACCTTTCTATGCACACCTTTTAAAGTGCTTATGTTCTTTAATCATATTTCATTAATGAAACAACTGCAGTGGGGAAGGATTTTAAGACTTTAATGCTTTAATCTGAGTATTTTGGCTTCCAACATTCTGCCTTCTCGAAGAATTAACTACAACATTTAAATCAGTGCACATTCCTGCATAAAGCACTTCAGGACAATGATTTGATTTGTTCACGCTCTCAGCAGTTGTGTTTCGGTACCAGAGTTGATGCTTTGCAATCTCAAATCAAGTCTTCATGACTTAAATATTCATAGATGAGAAATACACCAAAGAATAGCAGACCAATTTTAATTTAATTGTCGTCGCTTCTTTAGAAATCCCAGACTTCATTTTAATTTCCACACTTGTTTGTGTATTTGTTGTGCAAGTTTCAAGAGACCAATCCCTAATGGAAATGTCTCTTTCTGAGTTACAGTGGCCATAAAAGCGCTCTGTCCCGTCCCTTTCTAACCATTTTTTGGGTCGCTGAAATTCACAGACATAACATTTTCTTGTTATACCTAACTAAATGTTACAATCAGTCCAAAATGAATGTGAAATGCCTTTTGCAATACATTTTATTTCAATAATGTGATGCAAATGTTCAAATCAACATATTCAATGAGAAATTTTATTGTTCTGTATTAGTGTATTTGAACAATCATGTCTGTTTTTATTTCTCCTATGAGTTGACGCTTCAATGAAATAAGACTGGCTTTTCCTTTGAGTTCAAATGTTCCTCTTATCAGGGTTGAACCTGTGCCGGTTAGCTGTTTATTTATTGTGCTCCAGTCAGGGATGTGGGAAAATCATTACCACACTTTGTTTTCTTGACTTGAATTGATATCTGTCTTAATTCAAGTCTGTACGGCTATAAACTTCCACAGAAAGTTGTGAAAGCTGGATTAACCAATCCAATTTACAGATAATATGGTATCTCTTCTCAATAAATTGTCCTGGAATTACTCCAGTCAAATTCTAATTTGCTCTTAGAGAAAGTGCTTTGTGTTTGCAGTGCTGCAGTCTGAGAAACATAAGCTCTGTTCCAGATATGTGCTGCCTATCTAGACAGCATTTTAAGGCATCATAGGCAAACACCTGGTGCATAAATACACTGCCTTATACTTTCTTTTGGCCCAATTCTAAGGCAATCACAAAACTCACTGCAATAATCGTAGTGAAAAAATCTACCCAAGGTGGCAGATGAGTAAATATACACTCTAATAAATGCTGGGTTAAAAACAACCCAAGTTGGGTTGAAAATGGACAAACCCAGCGATTGGGTTGTTTTTACCCAGAGGCTGGGTTGTTTTAACCCAGCGATTGGGTTGTTTTAACCCAGCGGTTGGGTTGTTGTTTTAACCCAGCGATGGGTTGTTTTAACCCAGCAGTTGGGTTGTTTTAACACAGTGGTTGGGTTGTTTTTACCCAGCAGTAGGGTTGTTTTAACTCGGCGGTTGGGTTGTTTTAACCCAGCGGTTGGGTTGTTGTTTTAACCCAGCGACTGGATTGTTTTAACACAGCAGTTGGGTTGTTTTAACACAGCGGTTGGGTTGTTTTTACCCAGCGATTGGATTGTTTTAACCCAGAGGTTGGGTTGTTTTTACCCAGCGATTGGATTGTTTTAACCCAGCGGTTGGGTTGTTTTAACCCAGATATTGGGTTGTTTTTACCCAGCGGTAGGGTTGTTTTAACACAGTGGTTGGGTTGTTGTTTTAACACAGCAGTTGGGTTGTTTTAACCCAGCGAATGGATTGTTTTAACCCAGTGGTTGGGTTGTTTTTACAGAGAGGTTGGGTTGTTTTAACCCAGCGGTTGGGTTGTTTTTACAGAGAGGTTGGGTTGTTTTAACCCAGCGGTTGGGTTGTTGTTTTAACACAGCAGTTGGGTTGTTTTAACCCAGCGATTGGGTTGTTTTAACCCAGATATTGGGTTGTTGTTTTAACCCAGCGGTTGGGTTGTTTTAACACAGCGGTTGGGTTGTTTTAACACAGCGGTTGGGTTGTTTTAACACAGCGGTTGGGTTGTTTTTACCCAGCGGTTGGGTTGTTTTAACTCGGCGGTTGGGTTGTTGTTTTAACCCAGCAATTGGATTGTTTTAACACAGCAGTTGGGTTGTTTTAACCCAGCGGTTGGGTTGTTGTTTTAACCCAGCGATTGGATTGTTTTAACACAGCAGTTGGGTTGTTTTTACCCAGTGGTAGGGTTGTTTTAACTTGGCGGTTGGGTTGTTTTAACCCAGCGGTTGGGTTGTTGTTTTAACCCAGCGATTGGATTGTTTTAACACAGCAGTTGGGTTGTTTTAACACAGCGGTTGGGTTGTTTTTACCCAGCGATTGGATTGTTTTAACCCAGCGGTTGGGTTGTTTTTACCCAGCGATTGGATTGTTTTAACCCAGCGGTTGGGTTGTTGTTTTAACCCAGCGGTTGGGTTGTTTTAACCCAGTGATTGGGTTGTTTTAACCCAGATATTGGGGTGTTTTTACCCAGCGGTAGGGTTGTTTTAACACAGTGGTTGGGTTGTTGTTTTAACCCAGCGGTTGGGTTGTTTTAACTCCGCGATTGGATTGTTTTAACCCAGCGGTTGGGTTGTTGTTTTAACCCAGCGATGGGTTGTTTTAACCCAGCGGTTGGGTTGTTTTAACCCAGCGGTTGGGTTGTTTTTACCCAGCGGTAGGGTTGTTTTAACTCGGCGGTTGGGTTGTTTTAACCTAGCAATTGGGTTGTTTTAACACAGCGGTTGGGTTGTTGTTTTAACCCAGCGATTGGATTGTTTTAACACAGCAGTTGGGTTGTTTTAACACAGCGGTTGGGTTGTTTTAACCTAGCAATTGGGTTGTTTTAACACAGCGGTTGGGTTGTTGTTTTAACCCAGCGATTGGATTGTTTTAACACAGCAGTTGGGTTGTTTTAACACAGCGGTTGGGTTGTTTTTACCCAGCGATTGGATTGTTTTAACCCAGCGGTTGGGTTGTTTTTACCCAGCGATTGGATTGTTTTAACCCAGCGGTTGGGTTGTTTTTACCCATTGGTTGGGTTGTTTTAACCCAGCGATTGGGTTGTTTTAACCCAGATATTGGGTTGTTTTTACCCAGCGGTAGGGTTGTTTTAACACAGTGGTTGGGTTGTTGTTTTAACCCAGCGGTTGGGTTGTTTTAACTCCGCGATTGGATTGTTTTAACCCAGCGGTTGGGTTGTTGTTTTAACCCAGCGATGGGTTGTTTTAACCCAGTGGTTGGGTTGTTTTAACACAGCGGTTGGGTTGTTTTTACCCAGTGGTAGGGTTGTTTTAACTTGGCGGTTGGGTTGTTTTAACCCAGCGGTTGGGTTGTTTTAACACAGCGGTTGGGTTGTTTTTACCCAGTGATTGGATTGTTTTAACTCAGAGATTGGGTTGTTTTTACCCAGCGGTTGGGTTGTTTTAACCCAGCAATTGGGTTGTTTTAACACAGCGGTTGGGTTAAATGTTTGCCCAACCTGCTGGGCAGTTTTATTTAACTCAACTATTGGCTGGCTTAAAATTGTGTTGTGATTGGTCAAGCGCTTCGAGGGTGTTTGGGAAATGTCCCGCCCCTTACCATAACCGCCAGTTTCAACACACTACTAACTAACTCAACCAGGCCCCGCCCCTTTATTCTGCACATGAATTATTTAAATGAGGAATATTGTGACGTGTTCGTTCCAGGAACAAAACTCAAGACTAAAATGGAGGCGTTTCAGGGAGTTCAGAAACAGTGTCACTGATATAGAGAATAACTCCCACTGGAGGGAATTTTGTAGACCTTTTTCATGCTCAAACAGCAACATTACACACTAAAGAAAGATGAACATGTAAAAAAGCATAATAGGAAAGTTGAAACGTTCTATGAAGAGAATCACACACCAAAAATTATTGAACATTTCCAGAACCATCCATCTTTTAGGTTCAGCTGCAATCATTGGAGATGCAGACCTATAATATTTGTATTGATTCATTTTCTTTTTTTTTTTTTTTTTGATTAGTTTGTTGTAAACAAGAAAGAATTTTTGACAATCCCATTCATCATTTTAGATCCAGGAGTCAGTTTATGTTGGATACTGGTAGTATATCTGTATTTTTCAACTACTCAAGTCTTTTTCTCAGGAGAAACGTTTGAGAAATATTCAGCGAAGCCTCCATTTGATCTGATTGGTATCTACGAGAAATATTAAAGAAATCTCCTTTGTTATTTTTCTTTCCCACAGACTACAAATGCCCCCAAATCCACAAGAGATCCAGTCTGAACGAGTGCACTAAAATCTTAATATGTTATGATTGCTCAGTTGTGACACATTGTTCTTCAGTTTAGTAAGTAATAAAAGTATATTTATTAGTGACAGTGGATTAGTAATTATTTTTACCACCTGATCGATGATATTTGTGTAACAGTTTGAGTATTTACTGGCAGATTAATTCTATAGAGACATCTGTTTTCTTCATTTTGCTTCATTAAGTCAGTGTTAACTCAGTCTCATTCATTTAGTTGGTTTTCTCATTCTGGATGCTGTATTAAAAATGTGTTGCACAGCCTGATTAATGATGTTGTTTTCACGCTGAATGTGTTGTACAAACAAGTAAATAACGACAGTAATACTTGTCCAAGGGTTATAGTAAGAAATAAGGACATAAAAAGAAATTCACATTCTCTGAAGGGCGATTGCCATTTCTGATGGCATTAATAAACCATAATGATCCTTTCATGACACTAGTGACCAATGGGATGCAGTTAAAATGCATTTATTTCCAGTAAGAGGCCTTTTATGTGACATTACTGTAACTCAAGGCTACAGTTTTAACGCTTTCTCTATATTCTACCACTGGTTTCCTTGTGTTTAAGGTGGCCGTTATTTAAAATCTTCTCCCACTGTTGATTGATGCCTTTAAAATAGTTTAGTTAATAACATTAAATCACATTTACTACTGCTATTTCCCTGCTGTCCTGAAATGAAAACACTTTGGTTGTGTAGGTTTGATTTCAGATAAAGCTGGGAAATAGTTTGAGGTCCTAACCAGCACTGTGAGGCATTGCAACGGTAAATCACACTAAAGCTCATCATATGGGTGATGCATTGAGTCACCAAATTATTCATGAAAACTTGAAATGAAATTGTAGATGATTGCAGCATCTTTAATACTGTGTGGGTGAATCTCACAAAACCTGTCAAGAACATGTTCAGGTCATATATCTCAAAATCATTTGCATTGATACATGCTTACATGCTTTCTTTCCGAATTGTCAAAACCTGTGTGTGTGTGTGCATATATATATATATATATATACACCGATCAGGCATAACATTATGACCACCTTCCTAATATTGTGTTGGTCCCCCTTTTGCTGACCTGTCGAGGCATGGACTCCTCTAGACCCCTGAAGGTGTGCTGTGGTATCTGGCACCTAGATGTTAGCAGCAGATCCTTTAAGTCCTGTAACTTGCGAGGTGGAGCCTCCCTGGATCGGACTTGTTTGTTCAGCACATCCCACAGATGCTCGATTGGATTGAGATCTGGGGAATTTGGAGGCCAAGTCAACACCTCAAGCTCGTTGTTGTGCTCCTCAAACCATTCCTGAACCATTTTTGTTTTGAGGCAGGGCGCATTATCCTGCTGAAAGAGGCCACGGCCACCAGGGAATACCGTTTCCATGAAAGGGTGTACATGGTCTGCAACAATGCTTAGGTAGGTGGTACGTGTCAAAGTAACATCCACATGGATGGCAGGACCCAAGGTTTCCCAGCAGAACATTGCCCAAAGCATCACACTGCCTCCGCCGGCTCGCCTTCTTCCCATAGTGCATCCTGGTGCCATGTGTTCCCCAGGTAAGAGACGCACACGCACCCGGCCATCCACATGATGTAAAAGAAGACGTGATTCATCAGACCAGGCCACCTTCTTCCATTGCTCCATGGTTCAGTTCTGATGCTCACGTGCCCACTGTTGGCTCTTTTGGCGGTGGACAGGGGTCAGCATGGACACCCTGACTGGTCAGCGGCTATGCAGCCCCATACGCAACAAACTGTGATGCACTGTGTATTCTGACACCTTTCTATCAGAACCAGCATTAACTTCTTGAGCAGTTTGAGCTACAGAGTCTCATCTGTTGGATCGGACCATTCGTTCCCCACCTTGGCCGCCCATGACCCTGTCGCCGGTTCACCACTGTTCCTTCCTCGGACCACTTTTGATAGATACTGACCACTGCAGACCGGGAACACCCCACAAGAGCTGCAGTTTTGGAGATGCTCTGACCCAGTCATCTAGCCATCACAATTTGGCTCTTGTCAAACTCGCTCAAATCCTTACGCTTGCCCATTTTTCCTGCTTCTAACACATCGACTTTGAGGACAAAATGTTCACTTGCTGCCTAATATATTGTATATATATTCACACACACACATTTTTTTGTCTATTTCTTTTAGAT